>VMDO01005061.1:0-116311 GCA_007922755.1 Pedetes capensis
CTATAAAAAAATAAATAAATAAAATAAAATAAAAGAAAGAAAGAAGAAGAAAAAAAGATAACATATGGCTGGCTATGGTGGCATATACCTGTAATCCCTGAACTTAGGAGGCAGAAGCAGGAGGATTTCTGCAAGTTCCAGACTAGCCTGGGCTACATAGTGAGTTCTGGGTCAGCCAGGACTACACAGTGAGACCCTGCCTAGAAAAAAAAAAAAAAACAACCCACATACATACATACATGCATATATTTCCTTTTTTCTGTGGGCTATCATCTGATCTTTGGTTTTCTTTCTGTAAAATTTCATGGTACTCTTTATCACATTGCCAGATGAGCTCACTGCCATTATCTAAAACATTGTTGTTTTCAGAACAGTCACTGCAGAAAGTGAAAAATGGAAGTGAATTTATAACTTTATCCCTATGCAATTAAATTCTCTCGCAGGGGCAGATGAAGTTTTTATAATCATTTTTGGTACATCCAGGCTATACATTTCTTTTTGTACTAAACAGCAAAATAAAATATAGCACACAAAAGCAATGTGCTGTGTTGGTAGGTGTCTGGGTTGGTTTTGCCCACAGGCACATCTGTGAGAGTGGACAGGCTGTTTCTGAGCATCTTTCCAACAGATAAAAAACCTGAGAGGTATAACCAGAAAGCGTCTGGGAGCGAGAAAGACCCATTCGCCAGCCCTGGTTCTGCAACTGTTGCTATGCATTTACAAGACAGGCTCTTATTGTTTAAAAGGTCTGTAAAACCAGGACAAAGTTTGCCTTATGGGTAACAGAAACAAAAACACAAGGCATGTCATGGTTTGATTAAGTGTCTCCCAAAGGCCTGTGTGTTGAAGGCTTGGCACCAGCCTGTGCTGCTAGGAGGAGGGGGTGGACCCTTTTGGAGTTGAGGCCTTCTGGGAGGAAGTTAGATCATTGGGGGTGTGGCCCAAAGTAGATATTGGCACCCTAGCCTCTCCATTCCTCCCTTTTTTATTTCCTGGTTACTGTGAGGGAAACAGCTTTCTCCTCCCTCATTCTTCCAGTCTGATGTGCTGCCTTAGCACAGGGCCAAGTGAATATGGAGGAAAACCTCTGAAACCATTAGCCAAAATAAACCTTTCTTTTTTTTAAGTTGATTTTTCCCAAGTGTTTTCTTACAGTAGTGGAAATAGACTACCACAAAGCACATTGTACATCCAAGGTGGCTCCTTAAATCCACAAAAACCTTAAATGATCAGAAGAAAGAAATAGAGAAAGAAAGAAAGGGGGAGAGAGGGAGAGGGAGGAAAGAGAAGAGAAAAGAAAAGAAAGAAAAATAAAAGAAAAAAGAGAAAAGAAAAGAATTCTGTTTATGCTGAGACAAGTTCTCACTATGTAGCCCAGGCTGGTCTCAAACTCACCATTCCGCTGCTTCAGCATCCCAAGTGCTGGGATTGTAGGCATAAGCCACCATGCTCAGCCAGGAAAAAAAAAATAACACAAAATCTCATGACTTGCTACTCTCCCAGTCAATTACTTTGTCACTAGCTCACTCTTTATAATGCCATCCTGTCACTCCCACAATTTTGTCCTCTACTTATTTCTATTCTTCCACCCCATAGTGTATAAATACCCTCCCGGTTCTCACACCCCCATGTGTCTGTCAGCTCATTGTGCTGTAGGGGCTTGTGTGGTGCTGTGATGCTGAAAGCTGTGCCACTGGTATTTCAGAGAGCAGCAGGGCCACCCATGGTGGACAGGTTTCATCTGAGCTTCCAAACTAAGACAGACTAGGAAGAAGGACCCAGCAGCCTACTCCCAAAACAATCAGCCATTGAAAACACTATGAATAGCAGAAAAGCACTGATATAGTGCTGGGCATGGCACAGTGTTGGGTAGTGTTTCATTCCCTTGTATACAGGATTGCTATGAGTCAGATCTGACTCAATAGCACCCAACAATAACAATAAGTTCTCAGAAGAAACAGCCTTACGATAATTTGCTGTAATAGCCGAGTCACTGAGGTTACTGGAAGAGGCAGGATGGCTGTGTTGCGCATTGTCCAGTCTAGGATGTTGACCCAGTTGGAGTAGAGGGATAGTTTTTTCTTAGTTATCCAAGGGGCTTCATATTGTCTGTGCTCCCTCCCACAAGCACCTCCAAAGCAGTCTTGGTAAAATATCTTTCTTCGTGTTCTTCTTGCTCAAAAATTTCAGCCATTCACTCCACCAATACCTACTGATTATTACTGCCAGGCTCTCTCCCAATTTCAGTCAATATGGCATGTGCTCTGCCTCAGCAAAGAAGATGAAGACAAGTGCTTGTCCACAAGTCCCCTTACAAGTAGAAATCTTTTCTAGCCTCTCCAGCCTTCTCCTGGGATGTAAGCAGAAGTTCCCACCACAGGAACATCACAAAAGGAAACAAATTAAAAAAGAAAAAAAAAAAAAGAAAAGAAAAAAAAAAACACACTGCAAACAATTTTTAAATACCATTATCAAGCTGGGAGTGGTGGCGCATGCCTATAATCCCAGCGACTCAGGAGGCAGAGGCAGGAGGAGCGCAAGTTTGAGACCAGAGGCAGTCTGCATAATTTAGCGAGACCCTGTCTCAAACAGTAAAAAAGAAAAAAAATGGGTTGGGAGTACAGGTCAGTGGTACAGCACTTGCAAAGCATGTGAGTGTGAGGCCCGGGGTTCAACCCTCAGTATCACAAAATAGGTAGGTAGGTAGGTAGGTAGGTAGGTAGGTAGGTAGGTAGGTAGATACCATTTGGCTTTTCTCCAGGTCCTGAGGCACCTTTTGGTACTGGCCCCTTGGCCCTTCTGTGGTGGGCAGCCATTTCTCTTTTATCCTGTTCTCTGACCAGGTCTGACACTGATTTGTATCTCCCATAGCTGAAAGCTCATCATTTGCACACACGTGGTTTGATGCAGGTATATTGCTTTGATTTGATATCTCCTAAGATCTCAAGAGCATTGTTGGCTTTGTTCATGGGCCTTTAAGTCATCTGATGTGTAGGGTTGCTAGTTTTAGCAAATACAAATATAAGACGCTTAGGTAAATTTGAATTTCAGATAAACAATGAATCATTTCATATATCCCATGCACTATATGGGGCATATTTATGTGAAAAAATCCATTGTTTACCTGTTATTGTTAAATTCAAATATAACTAGGCATTCTGTGTTTTATCAGGAAACCTTACTAGAGTGTCACCCAAAAGTGAACAGGGATTCATTCATACATCCAGACAGTGATGCCTGGAAAACAGAGGTAGCTTTTTTGAGGGATTTTGTTGCTGCTGTTGTTTTGTTTTGTGTTTTGAGCTAGGGTCTTACTATGTATCTTAGGCTGGCCTTGAACTTACTATGCAGCCTCAGCTGGCCTCAAACTCAACATCCTCCTGCTTCAACCTCCCAGATGCTGGGAATACAGGGGTGTGCCACCATAGTCAGCCAGAATTGCCTTCTATGCAGGAGAGCTGTGATTAGGCCCTGACTACAAGAGGGAGAGGAGGAGAAGACAGAACATGCCAACTCTGGCAACTTACACATACAAATTGTCTGGCAAGGAAGTTCTGCCCCATTCTGCTGAGCCAAGTGACTAATTGCATTTCAAGTGATGATGCAAATCAAGCCGAGCAGTGAGACACGGAGGGGAAAATTATTGCAAACTAATGCATCCAACAACTGCTGCCCTTTTAAGCAAAGGGATCCCCCACAAGGGTGCCTACCAGCCCTGCCTTGTAAACATGTCCTACATCACTGTTGAGTAGAGGTGGGGAGTGAGATCGACTACATTCCCTAGAAAGTTATCGCTGCCCACTAAACTACCCAGCCCCTAGAGTCACAGCCTTGGGCATTTTTAGACAACAGAAAAATAAACACCTATGCCCAGAATTTGAGACTATCTCCAGAGATCGTGGGCAACTCCCACAGTTTGAAGCTTATTTTCTACTTAGGGAATGAGGGCACTTTTTGCTTTGTAATATGATTTTCTGGCTGGAGAGGAACTATTAGGCACCCTGAGATGCTCCGTAGAAACGCACGATGATATTGTATTGTATTAATGTCACTTAATGGTAGCTGTCAATGATAGTGATGGAATAAATATGGAAAAGGAAATTACTGTAATTGATTGACAGTCTGGAATCTTCCACATTCAACATAATGAGAGGAACCTATGAGCCGCAGTTCCAGTGCAGGCTATTAATGCAAATCATATGCAACGTACTGGCATGCTGAATTATGCAATGCCATGTGAATGTCTAATCCATTTCACCAGGCTTGTCTTTATCCAGAAAAAAAAAATATTTCTCTGACATGCTGATTAGTATATTAGGAGAGTTTAAGAAGTTTGGTGCTAAAGTCGGTGCCACCATGGTGTTATTAATTTAGTTCTGAACAAGACAAACAGCTCTGTGCAGCCATCAAAATCACTACATAAGTCTACAAGATAACTTTGTCAAGACTGATGGGAATTTACAGAAGTCTTGTGATATGTGGGAGGAATTAGCAAATAGATAAGGAGCACATCATTTTTCTAGAAAACCACTGTCAAGCACTTAGCACCCATGCAAAACCAGCCACCTGCCAAGACATTGACAATGACTGCATCATTGCTGTTTCTCAGATGCTCAGAAACTTGTGGAAACTTCTAAAAGACCTGCATGTGGGGAGTCGAGAGAATTACAGGTGTAAGCAAAGTTCAAGGGCTCCTTTGGGGACCCCGTTGGAGACTTAGGTACTGTCTCAGTGTCATTGTCAACAATGCAGAATCACTCCCTGTGGGCACCCATTTTACATGGGAAGAGGTCTATTAGATAGAAAAATAAGGTGCCAATTACCCATTACTTATACCTCCTGATGACTCATAAATTCCAGAGCCCTAAGATCTTTACTCTCTACACATTTTAATCTTCAAATTTTGGATCAATAGGTTGGGTGTGGTGGTGCACACCGTAATCTCAGTATTCAGGTGGCAGAGGAGGATCGATGCAAGTTTGAGGCCAGCCCAGTCTACATACAGAGATCCACGCCAGGGAGGGCTACCCAGGGAGACTCTGTCTCAAAAAAACAACCCCTCCATAAATTAATTAATGAATGAATTTGGATCAATAGAGGAAGTGCCTTAACTTCTAGCTATGTGTCTCACTAATTCCTATGAATTAGTTCTGGTCTGGATGCTCACAGATACCACAAATGTCCTCACACTGGATAGCACAGACCTAAAAGAAAGAGAAGAAAGGGTCTTAAGCTGCTGTTTTCCATTAATGGTTTTAAGACTGAAGTCAGGACATAGCTGATGTGTGTGTGTGTGTGTGTGTGTGGTAATTGAGGGTTAAACTCAAGGCCTTGCACATATTTTGCAAGTGCTATACCAGTGGGCCACATTCCCAGCCCAATTTTAATTTTTAATCTTGAGACAGCGTCTCGCTAAGTTTCACAGGCTGCCTGTGGCCTCAAGCCTGCAATCCTCCTGCCTCTACCTCCCAAGTTGCTGGGATGACAGGCATGAGCCACCATGCCCAGCTCATAGTTGACTTTTTATTGAAGGCTACAAAATATTTTTGAACATCTTTTATGTGCCAGGTACTCTGCTAGACCCTGGTTATACAACATGCTCCTGGCCTCTTGACACACACATTCTAGAGGAGGAAGCAGATGCAAGGTGTGAGTTATAAAGGAATGTGAAGAGTGTCGCATAAGAGGACACTCAGGTTCATGACAATAGATGGACGTAACCTGGGAGCCAGGGAAGCTGACAGGGAGGAAGGGGACCTGAAACCAGGATTCCATCAATACCAGGTTTTCTATAGTTGATGAATAAAAATTATATGTTTTCATAGTGCACAACATGATGTTTTCAGCTATGTATATATTGTTGTTGTTAGGTGCCATAGAGTCGGTGTCCAACTCAGAGCGACCCTTATGGGGTTTTCAATGGCTGTTTCGGGATTCCCAACGTCCTTCTCCCATTTTTGTGGTGCTGGGAATCAAACTCTGGACCTCAAAGACTGCAGAGCAGCACTCTACCAACTGAGCTAAACCCCAGCCCATGTATATACTGGAATGGCTAAATCAAGTTACTAGACATATCCATTACTTCATGTACTTACTATTTATCTGAACAATATTTCAGATCTATTCTTCATTGGCAGAAATACAAGTGAAAGAATTTAAAGTGCAAAAGAATTTAAAATGTACAAAATATAAATGGTACTTCAAAAATTATTCTTTTAAAAAGTTTCAAGTGTACAATACATTGTTCTTAACTGTAGTTGCTACTTTGCAGAGCAGACCTCTCGAATATATTCCTCCCATCTAATAGAGTCATTGTACCCTCTGATCTTCAACTCTACACCTCTGCTCATCACCACCCAGCCACTAGTACCCACTATTCCACTCTCAACTGCTCCAAGTTCTACTTTTCATATTCCACACACAATTGAGCTCATGCAGTATTTGTCTTTCGCTGCCTGGCTTATTTCATTGAGCATAATGTCCTTGAACTTCATTCATGTTGTTGCAAAGGATAAGATTTCCTTCTTCTATGGCCAGATAAAATACCATTGTATGTGCATGTACCACATTTCTTTATCCATTCATACATTTATGGACACTTAGTATGATTCTCTACATTGGCTATTGTGAATAGTGCTGCATTGAACCATAAGGGTGCAGGTGTCTGTCTGACATATTAATTTCATTTTCTTTGGATATATGCCCAGAAGTGCGACTGTTGGATCATATAGTAGTCCTAATTTTAGTTTTTTGAGGAATGTCCATAGTATTTTCCATAATGGCTATATTACATGTTGGCTTTGTTTTTATTTTAATGATGATGTAGTAATACAAAGACGTTTAAGAAAAAAATGTACTCAACAAACTGATGATTTCATTGTCATATACCCTGATACAACTTTTCCCTTTTAAATAAATGAATTTTTTTAAAACTGAGGCAACTTGAGCCAGGCGCCCTGGTGCCTTCCTGTTATCCCAGTGACTCAGGAGGCTGAGGGAGGAGGATGGTAAGTTCGAGGCCAGAGGCAGCCTGTATACTTTAGCAAGACCCTGTCTCAAAACAAAAAGTTAAAAAAGGGCTGTGGGTGCAGCTCAGTGGTGGAGCATTTGCAAAGCATGCACATAAGACCTGGATTTCAACCACCCAGTACCACAAAAAAGTAAAATAAATAAGAGGCAACTTGAAGAAAATATTAAGTAATGAATAAAGCAATTAACACTCAAATAGACTACAGATTGTGCATTTGGCATGTGAATGGCCAGAGTTAGGGAAATGCTGGAGCAGGGGAAAGTAGCAAGAAAGGTGAAGGGCTGCTTGCAGGAAAGGACCAGGGGAGACCATTGAAATAACAAAGCTAACAAAAAGAAAGTTGCTCCAGAAAGTGCCTCAGTGTGTGCTCACATATATTATTTTCTTCTTTCACCATCACCAGCCCCCTGTGGTGTAATGTATGCTCATCGAATTTTCCATAGAATAATTGAGGCCCTTACAAGGTTAAATAAAACATGACAGGTCACCAAGCAAATTAGCAGCAGAGGTAGAATTACAACATGGGCTATCCTTTGCCCAACTGAGGGCCATGTCCCTCATCTCCAAAGTTCTCAGTGTGGGGCAAGACAGCAAACGAAACTTTATATAAAGAAAACTGAGCAAACTCGAGGGCTTCTACAGGAAAAATAAAGCTGCAGCTGGCTTGAAAAATATAACCGTGTTTTGGTTACCATATGTCCTTTGAAATGACCCAATTTGAAGGTCCTTGGAAGAGCTTGCTAAATATGTTCTGACTCTTTTCAAAAAAGAGATAAGTCTCTAAAAAGCAAGGCTGGGCACCCTGGAGGAGTTCATGTCCTATCCCCCACAGTGTCCAACTCTCACAAGGACAAGAAGGATTAGTCCATGAAGGCAGGTGTACCTGTCTTAACATGAATTGTAGAGTTGGGTCCTCCTTATCTGGCTTTCAATTAAGCTAATAATTTAATGAAAGGTAACTTGTCACCCATGAGTTTTTCTATACCATAGGGAGCCAGCTTATTTCCCATCTCCACTGTCTTTGGGATGATGACCTCCATAAGCCTTGCTGTTGTTGTTGTTAGGTGCTATGGAGTCAAGTCTGACTCATAGCCACTCTATGGACAACACAATGAGACATTCCCGGACTCTGTGCCTGGCACATGATCTTTCTTATGTGTAAGCCCATTGTTGCAGTCACCATGTCAATCCATCTAATTGAATGTCTTCCTTTTTTTCAGTGACCCACCACTCTCCCAAACATGATGTCCTTCTTGAGGGATTCGTCCCTCCTGACAACATGTCCAAAATATATCAGACAGTGTAGCCATCCTTGCTTCCAAGGAGCACTCTGGTTGCACTTCTAGGATGGATCTGTTGTTTCTTTTGGCAATCTGTGGTATATTCAATATTTATCTCCAGCACCATAATTCAAAGGCATAAATTCTTCTTGTCTCCCTTATTCACTGTCCAGCATTCACAAGCATATGAATGATATGGATGAAAATACCATGGCATGAGTCAGGCGCACCTTCGTCTTCGATGTGACATCTTTACCTGTCAACACTTTAAAGAGTCTTTTGCAACATAAGCCTATTCCCTGCTATATGAAGTGAGGGAGAGGATTTTCCACAGAATCTCCTCCAGCACTGTGTGCTTTGTTGCTTGGGCTTCTCATTCTGGGAAGTCCAATTGGTCTTAAATCCATTGTCCTGCTGGTGCCTTCCCAACTTTGCCACCATGTCTCAACAATTCCTTCCAGGTTCCTACCCTACCTCTTCATATACCTTCTTCCTTCCATCCCTTGCCCTTAGACTCTCAAAGATTTCCCTCGTCAGGACTCCTGATTCATTCATGCAGCTAGCATTTATATGTGAGCACCTACTGGTTGCCAGCCCACAGCCATACCACCCTGGCAGCTGATCCCATCAGATCTCAGAAGCTAAGCAGGGTCTGGCCTGTTTAGTACTTGGATGGGAGACTGCCTGGGAACACCCAGTGCTGTAGAATTAGGAGATGGACCTGGCAGCCCACTCCTGAAACAATCTGCCACTGAAAACCCTATGAATAGCAGAGAAGCACTGACATAGTGCCAGGCATGGCTCAGTGTCAGGGAGTGTTTCATCTGTTGTACATCAGACCTGACTCAAAAGCACCCAACAACAACTGGGTGCCAAGCTCTGCTCTGGATCCTGGTCAACCACACCAAACTCTTTGTCTAGTGGGAGGAGACAGACAAATCAACCAGTAAGTTTTAAAACAAAAAGAAGCGATACTGCTATTTATATTGACTAATATGAAAGGAAGTGAACAGGTGAATACCTTGCAATCAGGGAAAGCCTCTCTGTGAAGGTCACATGTAAGCTGTGCTCAAAACCCTGTGAAGAGCAAGGGGACAGCACTCCAGAGAGAAGGCACAGCTCATGGGCCAGTGCCAGGGTGAGGGAAATTTCACAGAGTTGAAGGAAGGCCAGCGAGGTGCTATAATCCCCATGGGTCCACAGGGTTGGTGCTGCATGACACTGTTCCACATGTTTGGGGATTTCTAGCACCCTCTCCCTCCCCTCCCACTACATACCAGAAAAGTCCCCTGTTCTAACTACCAAGAATATGCTTGCACACACACGCACACACACACCCCCGGCCACTTGGCCAGTGGTAGGGCTGCCCCAGGGGAGAAATGCGAAGCTACAGGATACTTCCTGGGGAGGCCAGGGAGGCCCATGCACCCATATCACGCGGGGCACTGTGAACAGGTATATTCTTTCCCAAGGCTACTGTAAAGAAGCTCCCCGAATGGAGTGGCTTAAATAACAACTCTATTAACGCACAGTTCTGAAGAGTAGAAACCTAAGATCAAGGGATCTGCAGGGCTGGTGCCTGTCCTCGTTTGGATCTGAAATTTCCCTCAAAGTCTCATGTGCTGAAGACTCGGGCCCTAGCTGGTGGTGCTGTTGGGAGGGGGTGGAAACGCTAGGAGGCACAGAAGTGGGTCACTGAGGCCGTGCCCTTGAAGGGTGCATCTTGTCCCAGGCCTTTGCTCTCTCTGCTCCCAGTGGCCACAAGGTGAGTGGCTTCCGTCCACCACACTCTTCTGCCATGGTCCATTGCCTCACTCTGGTCCAGAAGCCACAGTGCCACATGAACATGACCCGGAGCCCCTGACACTGTGAGCCACAATAAATCTTTCTTCCCTTGTTGACCTTCCAGACATTCTGTCACAGCAACAGAAAGTGGGTCTATTTCATGCTTCTTTCTGAGCTTCCAGTGGTGTGGCTCCCCCCTTTTTGTTGTTGTTGTTGTTGTTTTGCTTGCAGGCAGCATTCTCTGCACAC
Organism: Pedetes capensis; assembly: GCA_007922755.1. Classification (NCBI taxonomy): domain Eukaryota; kingdom Metazoa; phylum Chordata; class Mammalia; order Rodentia; family Pedetidae; genus Pedetes; species Pedetes capensis. The sequence continues at coordinate 10,345 of VMDO01005061.1, forward strand.
CTTCATGTCCTCTCTCCCTGCACCCCGTCTCTGTGACCAAATTTCCCTTTTATAAAGACACCAGTCTTCTTAGAGTAGGGCCCATCCAACTGACTCAACTATGATCATCTACAAAGATCCTATTTGCAAATAAGGTCACATTCGAAGGTGGTTAGGACTTCGGCTTTCCCCCCACCACCACCCTAGGGGAGGGGAGCCCAATTCAACCCATAACACAGAGTAAGGAATTTGGATTTACCCTAAGTAGTCCTTGGGAGGATTTTCAGCAGGTGAGTGATACGATCTGATTTCTGTGGGTAAAATGAAGAAATGCCATTACGAAACCCACTCTGTTGTATGCTAATTAAAAATAAAATTTAAGAAAATGGAGTATAAACTTGGCACATCCAAATTAATCAGTAAATAACGTTGTTGTTTTTAGGTGCCACCAGGTCAGGTCCAACTTATAGTGACCTTACATGGACCAGAATGAAACACTCTCCAACACTTTGCCATGTGCAGCAGTACTGTCAGTGCTTTTCTGCTATTCATAGGGTTATCAATGGCAGATTGTTTCAGGAGTGGATTACCAGGTCCTTCTCCCTTGCCTGTACTACCTGATATTCCCAGCTGGTCTACCATTTAAGAATTAATCAGGCAGGCCAGGCGTCGTGGTGTACCCCTTGTAATCCCAGGGGCTGGGGAGGCAGAGGCAGGAGGATCCCAAGTTCAAGACCAGAGGTAGTCTGTGTAATTTAGAGAGACCCTGTCTCAAAAAAGTAAAAAACTGGGCATCTCAGTGGTCCAGCACTTGCAAAGCATGCAAGCGCAAAGCCCTGGGTTCAACCCCCAGTACTGCCAAAAAAAAAAAAAAAAAAAAAGAATTAACCAGGCCAACCCTGCTTAGCTTCCAAGATCAGGCAGGATTGAATGCTAGGGTGCTTTGGCTGTAGACAATCAATAAGCAATAGCAATTTTAAAAGAAGATCACCCTGATCTCTATGGAGAATGGACTTATGGGGGGCAGAGCAGAAGCAAAGACACCAGCTTATGTAAAAATTCACGTGAAAGATGATGATGGCTTAGAATGTGTCCTGATAAATGTTACCAGGTATACACAGCCTGTAGCCAGACCAAGCCTCTCAAAGAACTAAACTAGGGCATGGGCTTCCACTCCATCCAGAGAATTACCCAGCAAGGAAAAGCTGTCTGGGAACAGTCCACCAAGAGAGACACTGGACTCAACGACCATCAATCTTCAAGACACTAACTCCAGACCATTACTCACTATCCTGTGTGGATGCTTATGTGAAAATAGTGATGCAGGGCTGACTTATACCCAAGGTCATGGCACCTGTTGTTGTTAGGTGCTTTCAAGTAGGCTCCAACTAATAGCAACCCTATGGACAACAGAATGAAACACTCCCCAACACTATGCCATGTATATAGTCTGTTTATGTTTGAGCCCATTGTTGCAGTCACTATGTTTCTTCTTATTTTGAGTCGTGCCACATCAGCAAAAGGAGGTCCCATTAGCTTTCCTACATTCTCATTAAAGTGAATGCTACTTTAAGGAGACAACTCTTCCCCAATTGTTTCTTAAATGCCTGCCAGTCTGGGAGGTTCATTTTCCAGCGCTATACTTGACAGTGCTTCTCTGCTATTCATAGGGTGTTCCATGGCTAATAGTTTTGGGAGTGGGCTGCCAGGTCCTTCTCCTTAGTCTGTCCTAGTCTAGAAGCTCAGGTGAAAGTTGTGCACCATGGGTGGCCCTGCTGGTATCTAAGATACCAATGGCATAATTCTCAACATCACAGCAACACACAAGCCCCACAGCACAACTGACAGGCACATGGGAAAGCCTTCAAGTTGAGACCAGAAAATGACTTGGATAGGTTTCTGGGTGCAAAGGGCAGAATCAGATGATCTTCCAAGTGTCAGGGTGCACGACGCTAAGAGTTTCCACTCTGTAAACCAAGGTGAGGACTGATTCTACCATCCTGACCAACTCAAGCCACGAGGGGACAACGGCACCCATGTCTTGTCCTTGCCCCCTTCTTCTCTGCAGCCCAAGCTGGCACAAACCACACTACACTACAGCCGCACACTACAGCTTCCTTTCCAGAGCTTTCTGCATGCACACCCCCTCCAGTGGACTACTATTTCCATCTCACTGAGCAAGAACAAGTGAGCACGCGGCCGGTGTGGGCTACCTTCCAGGGTTTGTCTGCTGACAGATTAAAAAGTGTGTCAACACGGCTTTATATTAACAAATATTGCCGAGCAGAAGCTTTTGTTTGTTTTGTTCTGCTTTGCTTTCCCAGCTTATTGGTCATGTTGGTGAACTCACCCCTGCATTCATGCAAAGGTCCACAGATCAGGTGATGCCACTGCCCAGACCTTGGTATGCAAAGGGGTCATCAAACTGCCCCATCAGTCAGTTGCTCCCCTGGCAGATGAACCAGCCAGGAAAAGATTTGCAAGGGAACAACTGGGTGGTTTCTTTCTTATGCAGTTTGGGGGTAGGTATGGTTGTCATAAGATGCACTTTTTAAAACTAGGTGTGGTGGCTCATGCCTGTAATCCCAGCAATTCAAGAGGGGAGGGGAGGCAGAGGCAGTAGGATCATAAGTTCAAGGCCAGAGGCAGCCTTCATAACTTAGCAAGACCCTGTCTCAAGATAAAAAATAAAAAGGGGGCTGGGGGTGGAGCTCAGTGGCACAGCACTTTCAAAGTATACATGAGGCCTTGGGTTCAACTCCTTAGTACTGCAAAGGAAGAAAGAAGGAGGAGGAAGAGGAGGAGGAGGAAGAAGAGGAAGAAGAAGAAGAGGAGGAGGAGGAGGAAGAAGAAGAAAAGGAGGAAGAAGAAGAGGAAGAGGTGGTGGAGGAAAGAAAAAAGAAAGGAAGAAAAAGAAAGGAAGATGCACTTTTAAGTGGCTGAGTCTTAGTTTCAATATTCGGCAATGAGAGAAACATTTGTCAACTTTTTGAGGAATTTTTTTTAAGGCATCTTTAAACTTTTTAAATAAGACACCATCTCTAGATCTTGACTCTAGATCATCCTCTGTGGATGCTTATGTGAGAATAGTGATGCAGGGCTGACTTATACCCAAGGTCATGGCACAAACAAGGGCTACACCAGAGCAGTGTTGCCAGCGACAGCCTGCGGATCTGTCCCAGCCCGCCACCTGCTTTTGCACAACCCGTGAGCTAAGAATGGCTTTCACATTTTTAAATGGTTGAAAAAAAATCAAAAGAATCATCTTTTATAACATGTGAATCACATTGCACCACACATGAAAATTAAAATGATACAAAATTCAAGTTTCAGTGGCTATAAATAAAGCTACATTGGAACACATCCAGGAACATTAATTTACATAGCATCCTGGCCACCCATAGGAAACAACAGCAAAGTTGAGCCCTCTCGTTAGAGACTATGTGGCCTACATAGTCCCAAATGTTGACTGGCTGGCCCTTTAGAGAAAAATGTTTGTCCTGTCCTGCTCTAGAGTTTAAGGAAGACGCGAACTCGAACTTTTCATGGGGTCTGCTGTATTTTCTATTGCTCTTCTGATACTTGGTAGATTACTCTCACGCATTTGAAAATCTATATTGAACCCCCGCTCTGTGCCAGCCAATGTGCTAGGTCCTGGGGGTACAACTGTGAACAGTAACAGAGAGTCTCAATGCTCAGAGCTCAGTGTCCAGTGGAACAGGTGTCAATCGTACAGGTGTGCAAACACTGTGTGCTAAAGACAGTCACTGGGACCACAGCTCCAACTCGGAGCTGTAAAAGCACAAAAGAGGTGATTGGCTTGCTCTGGAATATCAAGTAAAATATGCCAGATTACAGATTCATGCTTATCTGGGATTCATAGGAAATGTGGACATTAACAGAGGGCATTAACAGGGAAGAAAAAGATTAAAAAAGTAACCTATTGCGATTTCTTGACCAAATCTTTCTTGCTTTCTTCCACCATTTACTGTACTAGGATAGAGTGAAGCACAGAAAATAAGGGGAGTGGGGCATGACTGGGGGTGAAGAGGTAGGTAGGGACAGGCCATGCAAAGTCTTCAAGGAGTTTGTCTTGATACTAAGAACAGAGGAAAGTTGGACAAAACAGAAAGTTGTACCACTGTTCTGTTGACAAAATTCTGGAAGCAATCAAAAGACCACAGGAGAACAGAAAAATAAACGATGGCATAGTTATATAACAAAACATTAAAACATGATCAAAAGGAATCTACTGTGACTACATGCAATAGTACGGAGGAATCTTGTTTTTTGATGTCATTGAGTCGGATCTGACTCACTATGTCAGATCAGGTGATGCCACTGCCCGGAACAAAACACTCTGAACACTGTGCCATACACATGATCTTTTTATGTATGAGCCCATTGCTGTAGAAGCTGTTTTTCTTCTCATTTTGAGCCATGCCACATCAGCAAAAGGAGGTCTCAAGGGCTTTATGCCATTCCCATCTCATTAAAGTCAACTCTACTCTGAGGAGACAACTCTTCCTCAGTTGTTTCTTGAATGCCTTCCAGCTGGGGGCTGGCACTCTATTTGACAGTGCCTCTTTGCTATTTATTGAGTTTTCATTGGCTAACGATTTTGGAAATGGGCTGCCAGGTCCTTCTCCCTAGTCTGTCTTAAGTCTGGAAGCTCAGCTGAAACCTGTCCACCATGGGTGGCCCTGCTGGTATCTGAAATATCAGTGGGCATAGCTTTCAGCATCACATCACCATGCAAGCCCCTATAGGACAACAAGCTGACAGACACATGGGAAATGAATGAATATCAGCAATAGATTAAATGGAATAAACTAAGTACCAAAAGATAACACACAGTGTAATAACCTTTTCATAAAATTAAAAGTATCCAAATTCAACAAGACATTTTTTAGAAATATATTTTTGTAAATACATATTTTCAAATATTTGTTGGTAAAAGATGTATCCATAAAGGAAAGAAATAGCTACCAGGCTCAGAAGAGTGAGTTGGCAGTATTATGGGGTGGGACACAGCACTCTTAGGTAGATAAACATTGTTGTTAATGTTACAATGTTTGTGGGCAATGGTTTCATAGGTATTTATTACCTTAAATGTTAAAAATAGCCATGAGAAGTTATTAAAGCAATTTATAACAGAGGGTGGCATGATCCGCTTTACAGTTCAAAATGATCCCTCTGGCTGCACAGAGGAGACTCCCTTAAACCAGAACTAGTGGGGAAGTAGAATTGTCAGGAGCTAACACAGGGACTGGCGTGAGGCTCAGTGGTAGAGCACTTCCCTACCAGGTGTGAGACCCTGGGCTCTATCCCCCACACCAGAGGAGGGAGAAAAGGATGAGAGATAATGGACGTAAATCAGAGTGGGCAGGTGGTGGCAGATGTGGAGACTACTATCCCTTTGCCAAGACTGGCTTGCTATCCATTTTCATATTTAAGACCCCAGTATTAAAGAAAGAGCAACTCAACATACCAGTTGATAGATGGTAGGGAAGAAAATGAACCAGGACAGGGCCATTGACCAAGAGATTTCCAAGCTTTCCCCTTAGAAAAAGTGTCACGAGGTGAATGACCACAGACTACATCTGAATGGCAATCTGAGACTCTGTGAGGCGTTTTCAACTATGGTAGTAGCTCAGAACAGTGCCTAAAAAAATCCTCCTACAAAAATAATGAGGAAAATCACAACAAAACTCCACCAGGCCAATGTCACAACTTGCCAGGGCAGCTTTCTCCGCTCCTTTTATTGCACCCACCTTCCACCTCCACAAAGGCATAAAAATTCTCCAAAGGAGCGATTCTAGGAAACCAATTCCCCAACTGACATGTTTAGTTTGGCTGCCTGTTCATTCGCAAATGCAATTGGAATGGAGGCACACTGTTCAAGGCTAAAGCCCACCAAAGGAGGTAATGATTTGGATCCTACTTCCAGAGGGCTGCTTTGCATCTCTGACAGGCAGCTGCCATCTTCTCTCCATTGTTGTTGTCCTTAGGTGCTGTTGAGTCAGTGTGCGACTCATAGCGACCCTACATACAACAGGCAAAACACTACCATCAGTGCTTCTCTTCTGTTCTTGGGTTTTCAATGGCAGATTGTTTTTTGGGAGTGGGTTGCTGGGTCCTTCTCCCAAGCCTACAGTACCTGGTGTTCCCAAGTGGTCTCCTATTCAGGTACTAACCAGGCCCAACCCTGCTTAGCTTCTGAGATCTGACAGGATCGGATGCCACAGTGCTATGGCCGCAGACTTTCTTCATTAGATACCTGTTAATACATCAAAAGGCAACTGTTGAACTGGGCACAGTGGGGAACACCTGTAATCCCAACACTTAGGAGGCTGAGGCAGTAGGATTATGAGTTGAGGCCAGTCTGGGCTAAATAGTGAGAGCCTATGTTAAAAAAGGAAGGAAGGAAGGAAGGGAGGGAGGGCCGGAGGGAGGGAAAGGAAAATGCAACTGGGCCTTCCTGGTGGCTGGGAGGCCACTCGGTGATGTGAACTTAGGATTCAGGCATATTATCTTAACACCACTTTTCCTAGCTAAGTGACCTCGGTGCCTAGGGACCTGTGAATCTGACAGCACAGATAAAGACCCTCAGTAAGCATTGGTCACCATCCTTAAGAAGCAATCTCAAAACACCCCTACCTCCTCTCAAGGAAAAGTTACAGAAGGCTACTGGTTTGGACTAGGCTCCGGCCCTGGGCTCAGCAGACCAGGCTAAAAATCAAGGTGGAGTCGCTCATGCTAAAGTTCCATGCCACCAAACCAAAACTAAGCTGTTTTACCTGACTTTTCAAGAAATCAGAATTAGAGAGACAAGGGCCAAATTTCTCAAACAAGCCAATTCCAGTTGGCATAATAATGAACTAATCCTTATGCAGAAGGTTAGCCTGAAGTAACCCAATGTCAACCATTCCAGTTATGTTTCTGCAGTTCTGTCTCCTTGTCCCCACCTTACAAGGAAGATAACTCTGAAATAAGTTATCAATGTTTTTGGTTTATGTTTCTGCTTTTTACAGCCCCTCTCTGTCTGTGAAACGAATCCCTCCTGCTCAGCCCAGGGAACACTTATTCTATTTTATGGAATGAAATGTTGCCCAATTCTAGAACTGCAAATAAAGCCAATTAAGATCTTTACAAGAACGTGTTGTAGTTTTGTTCTTTGACACTACCTGAGGTGCTGTGCTATTTCTCTGCATCATTATTGAATGGCCCAGAATAACTCCGACTTCTCTCCCAGATGGGTTCATTTTCCCAACAGACTCAGGACACCAGAATGAAGGCAAAAGCTGGCTAAGGCTCTTCCCAGCAGCAAAAGACTTATTTTTACACCCAGTAGACAGGCCTTATCCTCTGCAGTGCTGTTCTAGTTTTCCTTTGTTTTCCTCCTGCTTTTGTACCTGGTATCTATAGCTGAATCACCCTGACGTCCAATCTCATCTGATCTGGGAAGCTAAGCAGGGTCAGACCTGGTTGGTCCTTGGATGGGAGACCACCTGGGAACACCAGGTACTGGAGGCTTGGGAGAAGGACCTGGCAGCCCACTCCTGAAACAATCAGTCATTGAAAACCCTACGAATAGCAGAGAATCACTGACATAGTGCTGTGTATGGCACAGTATCGGAAAGTGTTTCATTCTATTGTACATAGGGTTGCTATGGGTCAGATACAATTCAATAGCACCTCACAACAACAACAATAACAACAATATGAGAGAAGGACCTGGCAGTCCACTCCCGAAACAATCAGCCATTAAAAACCCTATGAATAGCAGAGAAGCACTGACATAGTATGGCGCTTGGTGCAGTGTCAGGCAGTGTGTCCATCTGTTGTACATAGAGTAGCTATGGGTCGGACCTGACTCGATGCCAGCTGATTGCACTTGCAAAGCATACAACTTAAAGGAAACAGAAAAGAAAAGCAATGGGTCTCCCTCTCCCCACTCCACAGCCCACATCCTGAGTCCGCAGGCTCTCTTCCCCAGGAAGGAGCCACTTGACACTATTTACAAAACAGCTTTCACAGCTGCAAGCCTTGGAGCCTTCCACGTGAGTGTTCCGACTCTGGGATGTGAGATAAGAATCCATCCCTCAAATGAAGTGAATAATAATAATGGTAATCTAAAAATTGCTGGAATGACAAAGGCTGCAAAAGCCCGAAAGAAGAGCAGACTTTTTAATTCTGAAGACTCCCGAGGGTGGTCGTCCAGACAGACTCACACATGCACACGCGCTCCAGCAGTGCTGGGGGCGGCACAGAGTGCCAGGCCCACTCTGAGCCTCCAGAGCCCACGTTCACATGCCCTGGGGAGGTGGCAATTATGCACTCCCCTAACGCCTCTGTCACCGCATGTAACTCATTTACATTCAAAGCTGAACAGATTTGCCCCAAGAAACAGATAAACATATTTACCTGGGTAGTAAATCTTACCACCACTGAGCAGGAAAGGGCCTGGAGATCATCTAACCACCATTGCTTATCACACAGAAAAGGAAACTGAGGCCCAGAGACCATATGTGCCTGGCCCAGCCACAGCCAGCAGCAACATCTGGGCTCAGACACTGCTTTCCAAGCCCCCCTTCCCCGCTTCCTCTGAGCTTTAGTGAAATTATTCTGTTATCTTACACCAGACAGAGGAGCAATAAGGGAAACTAGATCGAGAAAAAAGAAATGGAAACCGAGGGGAAGGGATGGGAGAGATAGAGCGTGACAGAAATTACAGAAGAGGCTGTCCGCCTCCATCTGTCTTTATCTTTTTCTCTATCTGCCCCTTCTCATTCTTTCCTGAAATCTGTCTCTTCCCTGTCTCCTACAGGCTGGCTCATCATCTAGTTTACTTGGAATAAAAGTGGGCTGCAAATGAGCAGGCCCTCGGTGCGGCTGGGAGCAGTCGGAGGAATTTTCCAGTGCCTTTGCATCCTGCCCTCCCTTACCACAGCTAATGAGGACATGATAACAGATCATGCAGACCTCCAAGCATGGCTCATAGGTATCACCTGGCACTTTTCAAAAAAGCAGACCCTTGCTGGGCGCCATGGCGCACCCCCATAGTGCCAGCGGCTCCAGAGGCTGAGGCAGGAGGATTGTAAGTTCAAGGCCAGAGGCAGCCTATGTAACTTAGCAAGACCCTGTCTCAAAATAAAAAGTAAGAAATGGGCTGGGGGTGCAGCTCAGTGGTAGAGTGTTTGCAAAGCATGTGTGAGGCCCTGGGTTCAACCCCCCAATACTGAAGAAAAAAAAAGAGATCCTTGGGCCTGTCCACTTCAAATCTGAGGGACCAGAATCTGCATTTTAACAAGATGCTCAAATGACCTGAGTGCACAATGAAGTCTCAGAAGCAGTGATGTGGACAATATTCTAAATGATTCTTCTCAGGAATGCCTCCTTCCTTCATGAACTTTCTTCCAGGGCCCAGGAGGGACACAGGTCAGAGATTAAAGACCAGGATTTACACAGACTTGTAAATGTTAAAACCCCATTCTGGGCTGTGCCTCAGAGTAGATACCTACATTTTTAAATACTTTCTTCCCCAGCAGTTGCAGGGTGCTCTTTGCTCTTCCAGCCAAATGTCACCTGTGACAAATTCATAAGAATTCCTCCAATAGGTTTGGTTTTGCAAAATCTGAAGGGATGCAGATGTCCAATATTTCCAGCCACTGTTGAATCCAAAAGACATAAAGAGAAGGGAGGACTTAAATATTTTGAACTTGTCCAATTCTGAGGCAGAGCAAACCTCCTGGCATGCCTTGCAGAAAAAGGGGTGCAGATGGCATACAGTGGGAAGACCTGGGTGGTTCTGTGGCTTTGTATAGGCAACCCTGCAGCCAAGATCTCCAATGAGTAGCCTAGTGGCAAGATCACAATAAAAAATTAGCAGGGGAAATTTTTCTGGTGTAAGTCCCAATGCGGGAGTAATAGAAAAGTAATAAAAAAACACTTTATGTGAAAGATTTCCAACTTCGAAGCTGGTGAGGGAATACTGACATATAGCCTTATTTTTCCCAAGTGCCACTGCTATGTCATCCCTTGCGCCACATAAACATGCAAGGATTTCTTGTGAAATAATCTCTTTGCCAACATCAGGCTCTCGCCATGCCCTTTGGTCAAAACAGATATGATCTTCAAAGTTAACCTCCTTATATATCTTTACTTGTTGAAGTTAGGTGCCACGAAGTCAGGTCAAACTCATAGTGACCCTATGTATGTCCACAGGGTTTTCGGTGGCAGATTGTTTCAGAAGTGGGCTGCCAGGGCCTTCTCCCATTTTGGCAGTGCTGGAGATCGAACCCAGGGTTTTAGAGCACACAGAGCAGCATTCTACCAACTGAGCTATATGGCTGCTCAAAATAAAGTTGTTGAAAGGGGAGAAGGGGAGAGAAAAGTACATGTAAACTTAGAATGAATAAGCCTTTAAAATAAGAGAGAGAGAGAGAGAGAGAGGACAAATTCTAGAATGTGCATCCTACAAATAGACATGGCCAATGTGTGATGTGTACAAAGCATTTTCTACCCTTCACAGGTTTTACTTAATCTGCAGATTTTGCCAAAAGCGTTCATATTTATAGCCATATGCAACTCTTCATAACACAAAAGCTAAAACAAAGCCCACCACTTGTACCCCGAAGAATCTGAATTCGAGAGCTCTCTCCTGTCTTTCTACACACACGTGCCCATGCACAGGCACACATGCATGCACACAGACACAAACACACACACAACCACCACAACTCTCTAGTGCCCATCACTGAACATCTCAGCACAAAGATCCCGGCCACCAACTCTGAAAACAAGCCTCCCTCCTACCTCGGATTGCCCCATGTCCCATGGAGAGAAGATGATACACTTCACTTCTGACCCAGAAATACTCAGGGAACCAAAGACTGCAGGGCCACAGCAAAACTCCAAAGTTACTGCCTCACTTGTTGCAATACCACCATAAAATAACACACGCATGTACACCCTCCTGCCCACATATGCTTCCTTGGCCTTCAAAAGACGTTTTGCTCTATTTTTATTAGACTTTGAATCCAGCCTCGCGACACTGAAAGCCTAAGGATGAGACAATCTGCTTCCCATTGGAGTCAGATCCGGCACAACACAACTAAATCGTTGGCCAGCTCTCCTCTGCTGTAAAAATAAGCGAACTTCAGCTCTGTTTTCTCTTCACCATGTGCAAGATGATGGAAGCCAGGACCCAGTCATAAAGATTCAGGAAATTTTGCCTCTTCAGAAGAAGTTTGGTGGATGCAGAGAAGAACAAAATACTCTGAATACAGAGCAAGCTCTCGGGGCTGGAAAGCAGGGCAGACAGGGAGTGTTTGGCTCACTGCCATGTCGCAAATGTGTTTTCAGAACCAATTACAATGAGGTGATCAAGCAGTATATCTGTTCCCCCACCAGACTGCTTAGGCCACTCAGCTGTGGGGGGATTTCTGGGACCCCCTCGTTCTTGGGAACAGGCGAACAGTTCTGCATAGAAGCCTCTTGATATAAGAAAGGATTTCTTTTAAAAAGGACATCTTTTATTTCCCCATCTGTTTCCTCTCACAGCACAATTTGGGGTCAGCTCAGGTCCTCCAACATTCAGGAGGATCATTTGGCACTTTGCTTCAGTAACTGTGAATGTGGAGGCTGCGAAGGGCTTCCTTTGACTACTTAGTCTGCCACGGAGAAGCACAGGGAGAGGGGAACACTCCCCAACGGCCTGCATCTGAGGATCTGTTATGAACAGACAGGGGGTGAATGACTTTTGAAGGGCAAAAAAGAAAGACTCCCGAAGGAAAGGGTGTTAATTGAATTTGTTTTCAAAAATTGCAAATCCCTGTGTCTGCTTAAAGCAAATGAGGCATTAACGCTGCAGAGACCATTGTGCCTGCTGGACAGGGGTCCCCTATGTGGAAGGTGCCAGGACAGCCTCACTCCTGGCTGCTTTGTCTTTCAAAGTCTGGGGAAGAAGTTGGCTTCTCAAGTTCAGACTCTTACGATACAGTATAGAGGCAGAGTGGATGCTCTGTTATAAATGACGGCAAACTTTTAAATCAATCTAAGCAAAAAGGAAGAGAAACAAAAAACACCCAGACTTTGCATGCAGCTGCTAAGAGAACGAACTCTCCCACTCCTCACCATCATTCCCTCCTCAAAGGTGAGTGTCAAAAGAGAGAGGTAATCAAGCTGACAGCGTGCTGGCTATCAGGAAACACGGGCCTCCCAGCCTCCATCTCTACCATGTCAGGCTCCCTGTCTACAACCCCACATCTGGGACCCCCTGCTCCCCGTCCACTTCTGCAAAACTCAAGCTCACAAGAAACAGCCGACACCACAAGCACAGTCCAATTTTTTATTTCCAAAGATAGTGCTAAAGAGAAATTGAAGATAAACTCATTTACACTAATCTGATCCTTGTGAAATTGTATCCAAAACTTCACCAAGGAAGTTTTGCATCACTAGGAAAAGGGGAAGGGGAAGTGGATGCAAAAGAAAAATTGGAATTTGCTTAAATGCATAGTTAAGTCTCCCATATGGTGTGAAGAAAAATACCTTGATGAAATAAAAAAGGTTAACTTTTTAAAATCAAAATGATAAGAATTTTTAGTTGAAAATCCATATTAGACTGTCTCACAATTAGATATAACATCTAATTATTAAATTATATAATGAAGAGGTTCATTAAAATTTTTTAAGTACAATTTTTTGACTTGGGGTTTTTTGTTTATTTTATGTGTTTGGTTGGCCAGCTAGAAAGCTCCAATACCAGCTCTGGTTCAAACTGCAAGGCCGGTGTGTTTTTATGAAGCAATAGAGCCTTTGAGCTAGCTGGCTCTTAACAGTTATTTCCACCTCCCTTCCTGTTCAGTTCTCATGACTGTCATGCTCACCACCAGGCAGGAAGTCCACAAGGCAGAGAGTGTGGTCGGCAGGAAGAGACTTGATCAGGCAGAAGCAGCTACACAAAGCCTGGGCACTGAGACCCTCATGGCTTACCAAAGACATATGGACAGAATGTTTGTGTCCCCCCCTAAAATTCATATGTTGAGGCCCTATTCCCCCCCCCAATGTGATGGTAATTGGAGGTAAGATCTCTAGGAGGTCTTTAATTTTAGATTAAAGTCCCCTCACAATCAGATTATCATCTGCTGTGGTCTGAATGTTGGAGTACCCACAAAATTTACAGGTTGAAACTTAACCCCAAGGTGTCACTATTAGAAGGTACAGCCTTTGGGGGGTAATAAGGTCAGAGGGATGATGTCCTCATGAATGAAATTCATGCCTTTACAAAAGAAATGAGAGAAAGACTCCTCTCTGCTTCCACCAAGTGAGAATCCAGCAAAAGGGCGCCATCTTTGAAGCAGAGAGCCAGCCACTCATACTGCTGGCAACTTGATTTTGAACTTCCTAGACTTTAGAATTGTAAGCGATAAACGTCTATTGCTTATAAATTACCTAGTCTAAGGTATTTTGTTATAGCACCCAAATGAACTAAGACAATGCCTATGAGGGAGGCAGAAATCTCTTCCTCTCTCTAGATATACATAGCTATGAAAGGTCATGTGAGTATAGGGTGAGCAGGTGGCCGTCTGGAAGCCAAGAAGAGGGCTCTCACCAGAGCTCGACCACGCCGGCACCATGACATACACTTCCAGCCTCTAGAACTGTGAGACATACATTTCTGTTGTTTTATCCACCCAGGCAGTGGTATTTTGTTATGGTGGCCTGAGCTGACGAAGACACAGGGAGAACCCACTCTAACTCCATCCCCCGCTTCAGAGCAAGCAAGCCTGTCCCCATTTCACCTTCCTCGCCCTGCTGTAAATAATCCTTCCTTCTCCACGCCCAACACATCCTCACTTCCTTCCTTCTGAAGATCGTAGGATTAAACTTCTGGCTTCTGGAGTTGGGAGGAAGACTCAGAAATGACATCCGTGTGTGTGTGTGTGTGTGTGTGTGTGTGTGTGTGTGTTTACTCACACACAGGACAAGGAATACCCTCTCTTTCAAACACCAACTACAATAATACGGCAGCTCCCAGCAGATTTTCATCAACATCATTCCAGAGAGGTCTCCTTTCTGTTTCTTTGCATCTGCACTCAGCCTCCTCCAACAATCTCTCTCCAACATATGCGTTGCGTCTGGTTCTTATAAATATCCTCTTGAAGGGGGTGAAAAGGTCGTCCAGACTCCCATCAGCAAAAGCAAGAGGGAATTGGTGGAGTGTGTCTCCATCTATGATATATTTTAGAAGCCTCCTAGCACAACAAGCCTTTTTGTTATTAAAGTGAAATGTTTTGAAATACAGAGAATAGAAAATACAAAAAGTCTAGGTATGACCAGACACACAAAATTCCTCCACTTAACAATGTAGTTACACTTGACTGAAGTTAATGTAAGAGGGTTGGCAGGGCAGATAATAGAAGGGCAAGGTTCAAGCTGAGCTGCAATTTCCACACTCATCTACCTCTATCTGTCCCTAAATATAACCCATGGTCATTCAACCTGGATATTTTAGCTATCAACCACACCAAGTGATCAGCCTTGGTTTTTCCAAGTTTTCTCAAGGTTAAAATCACCATGAAGAATAGTACTATAACTCAACATCATGAAACCATCGTGAAGGATGTTATTAAAATTAAACCAACAGCTGTCATCTCCCCACAGGCTGCAGTAGAACATAGATGTATAAAAGAAAGGAAGCAGAGTGGGAAAGAGCAGGTATAGAGAAGAGAAGAGAATTCTGGATAAGAGTTAAGTGCTGGGGAATGGAACTGGGTGTTGTCCACACCACATGCCCTCCAGGAAAATAAAGGAGCAGGCCTTCTGGAGAGATAGGGAGCCTAGGGAAAGAAGATGATGATGGAGGAGGAGGAGGAGGAGGAGAGAGAGGAGGAAGAAGAGAAGAGGCCATCAGAAGTTTCCTGGATGTATTCAGGAAGGGATGAGGGAGAAATTACAACTCCACATGCATGTAAACATGCCTGCATTCTTGTAGGTGGTACCCCTGGGACATAAGACTATGTCCTGCTGTCCACAGAGGCCTTAAGTGTCCAGCCAGGACATTTGAAGGTGGCATTCCTCAGGTCAGTGCTACTTAAGAATGGTTCATGTGTCATGTGACAGAAGACAGAAGCAGGGCAGAGAATTCAAGGCCATTGTTATGGTTTGGATCTAAATGTCCTCCAAAGGTCATGTGTTTGATCAGTTGGTCCCCAGCTGGTAGCACTGTCCTAGAAGGTTATGGAACTTTAGGAAGTGGGATTCTAGCTTTGCAAATGCAACTTCCTGTGAGCAGGCCTTTAAGAATTTTTACCCAAATCCATGGCTCTCTGCTCTCTGCTTCTGATCTGCCATGCTGTGAGGTTGTCTGCAATGAGCTCTACTGCCTGCCACTGCCACACCTGACCTACCACTGCCACACCTGACCTACCACCACTGTGGATGAATCCTCTGTGAGCCCCTAATATATCATTTCCTCCCATAAGTCTGATTCAGTTGGTTTCTCTGTCTTAGTGACACAACAGGTAACCATGGACCTACTTGCTCTATACCTACAGCATCATGTCCAAATCTTCACATGCCTGTAGTTCTGGGGCCCTCTCATTTCCCTCTTCACCATGGTATTTCCCTGCCACCTCCATTGATAGTCTCCACACTCATTGGCCTCTCCATAGATTGTCTGGACTGCCTTGTACTCTTTCCCCACTGCTTCCACTCAGGAGACCCTCCAGGTTCTTCCCATGCAACATTTTTTAAACTTACTGTGCAGGAGGCTCTGGATCCCCTGTGTTTGACTTCAGGGTGTTTCTAGATAACCAACAAGAGTACAAACGATTCAGCCTTCTGTCCTCCTGGGCTAGAGTGGAGTTCTTTTCTGCTACTGCCCCAATCTATGGTGATTTCACACATAAATCCATGAGGAGGGTAGTGCCTACCCACACTGATTATCCCATACCCATGTCTATTTGCCTCCCAAGATAATGGGGGGTCGCCACTTGTCCCTAGATACTTCCTGACTTACTGGTCTTCACTCAACTCTGATAGACATTTAGGGAAATCCTTACTGGCAGGTCAGTTAAAACCATTCTCAATCTTAGATGAGGATCACTCATGGAGACAATCATACCTGATAGCTTTCAGCACAATATCATCCTTGGTCTACATGTGGGCCCTTCTCTTAACTGTCTGTTCCTCTGCTTCCTCTATCCCCTTTGTAATAATCCCCTACACACAATTATGCTTATGTATTAATCTTTTTTACGTTTCCTTACAAAATGTTCATTGCTCTTTGGTGTATATTTATTTTTAGTCTGCAGAAATGATTCATGTTGCACATCTTTTCTCTTACTTTTCTTCCAATCAGTACTGTTTTTAAGAGCATTCACATTGCTATTGTATAGTTAGCCCACTGCTTCTCATTACTGCATAGAAGTCACATAGATAACATTTCTACCTACTCACTCTCCAGGTGATGGACATAAGACCTCTAACTCTCAACACAATAATATTGCAACACTGTAAAATGAACATCCATATATATTCCCCCATATAGACTACTGCGAAATTTTCTTTGGGATATATACCTAATTATGGGATAGCTAACTCACAATTTTTACAGATATTTGCTTTACCTAGGCAGAGCCAGATTACTCATGAAGGTGACTATCAGTCTACTCTTCTTCACAGTGCATGAGTGACCCCAGATAACCCAAATTTTATTCCTCATCATCAATAGATATCATCCAGCTTTCTAATCTCACTCTCATCACATTTCTCAGGTTATTCATACTTATGAGTATTTCTTTCTTTCTTTTTTTTTCTGGGGGGTGGTGGAACCCAGAGCCTTGTACATACTTTGCAAGCCCTCTACTACTGAGCTATGTCCCTCAGTCCCTTTCTTATTTTGAGAAAAGGTCAAACTAAATTATGCAGATTGCCTCTAGCCTCAAACTTGCAATCCTCCACCTCCACCCTCTGAGTCACTGCGATTACAGGTATGAGCCATGGCACCTGGCTGTTTCCTTATGTTTACTATCTTTTAGATTTCTTCCTTTCTAAAATGCCTAGGTTTTAAAGTTTCTTCCTTTCATACCTTTTGTTCATTTTTCTATTTGCCAGCTTTAGACATTCCAAATATCTTCTTCCACTGTGTCATCTCTTTCAACTATGTCTATAAGGTCATTCCATGAAATAAAATTCTTAAATATAATGTAAACAAAGATAAACTTTTTGCCTTGTGATTTACACCTCTTAAATTTTATATAAGTATATCAATATCTCTAAAAACATCCTCCTAACATTTCTTCTAATAACTTTGTAGTTTTGCCTTTCATCCATACTGTAGAGTAAGCCTCTAACCTATTGGGAGCTCATTATTATATATGGTGTGAGGTGGGGATCTTGTGTTCACCTTTTCTGTTCAATGAGCCATTTTTGTCAGTCATCTAAGCAATTCATCTATTTTCCAGTGATTTGTGGAATGACTGTTTTTTCTAAAATGCTCAGGTCTATCTTCAAGATTTCTAATTTGTTCCGTTGGTCTCTATGTCCATTACTGTACACAATTTGTATTACTCTGGCTTCACTGTATATTTTACTATTGAAATAAGTCTTTTTACTTTTTTTAATATTAACTTGGCTATTTTGATAAAGATTTTTGGTGAATCTTTATTCTTTCAAAAATTTATTCAGTTCCCCCAAAAAATATCTAACCAGAAGAATCACAATATTTGTGATATCAAATTTTTATCCAAGAACATATTTGTTGGCATCATTTTCTATGTCTCTTATTAAAGGTTTTAAGTTTTACCTCACAGAGGTCTGATGCAATCTTGATTACATCAATTACTAAATGTTGTATTGTTTTTGTTGCCATTAGAGTGGCACTTTTAAAATTATATTTACTGGATGAGTTCAATGTGAACAGACCAGCACAGAAGAGTGGAAACTGAAATCATCATTTTGTCTAACTGAATTATTCCTTCTTGCCAATAAGAGACGGAAGCTTTCCTGATCTGAGATTCCATGAGGATAACTTCCAATTGGAAAGCTCTTTCTCTTCCTTTCAAATAGTCTTCTTTTTCAAGTTTCCCAATATGGACCAATATGGACCACCTATTCCTTGGCAGGTTCTACACATCTTAGCCAGAAGACAGAGGGTTCTACTCCTGGATTCCTATTTGCTTCTTACAAATGTCCTAAGTTCAGTTGGTCTAAATGGAGGTTCATGGCATGGGTGAGCCAGGGAATGAGCTCCAGTTCTGTGGATGGGAACAAAACTGAGTGTCCAGTTCCAGCTAATATTTTAATCTCCACCAAGAGCATTCTGGCTATCTCCCAACTGGTTTCCTTGGTAATTACAAAGAACAGCTTGCCAAGCCAAGCATTAATTTTCCTTGGAGACATTGCAATGTAATCTCCTGGGAAGAAAGGACATCCCTACAGTCTATATGACTTTGATCTTGTCCCTTTCAAAATAATGAGCTTTGGCTTGACTGTGATGGAAACATTTCCTCTTGCTTAGCCACATATATATTGCAACAGGGGTCACAGTGGCTGTAAATGGCTTTTTCTCTACCATTCCCAACAGAAAGCACCAGTTCTGAAGTTTTTCTGGTTTGTTTTGTTTGAATGCCAAAGAGTCCCCTAAGAGGTAGGGTGAGTGTGAAGAAGCAATGAAAGTTTATCCTTCCAGAATCTCTCCTCTGACCCTAAAAACATTAGTGAAACTGTGTGATCCAAACCTTCCTTTCTCTCTGCCATTCCTAGAAAAGATTCCCTGTCCAATAGATAAACTTCTATAGGTTGAGAGGGGGCAGTGATGGGAATACAAAACGCTCTAGGGCCCAAGTTATCAATATAAGGTAGAGTTGCAAGGGAATTGGGTTGCTTATATTTTACCGAATTCCTGGGCACTTACATAAAAATTGAGACCACTCTAAACTTGGAGAATACTTCGCTTACAGAAGACATTTGCTCCATTCACTCATAGCTGTTTCCAGCAGAGCCTTTCATCAGACTTTTCTTCCTGCATTTCTTCTTCCACCAACCAGTGTCTTCCATCCAACCCTCAACAGTCAAAACTATCCCTGGTTAAGAATCGTTAGTTAGGGCACAACATAGAACTGTAAAGTTTACAGTGAAATTCAGCTGAATCTTAAAAACCAACTCCTTTGGGGCCCTTTATATGTCCTTGTTTTCACAACAGAATTTATCACTTCCTCTCCTAAGTCACCATGTGCCACTCCAAGGTAAACACATTCATCATGCCCAATTAGGCAAAAACAGGAATCTCAAGGAAATCCAATTCTCTCCATCCCTGCTCCCTATGCTGAACTGTGGCTAAGAGCAATGCTCACTACTAATGGTATTTATTTGGTACTAGCTGTCCTTGGCTTTGTAGCTTTCCCTAAATCTTCTTTACCTCGGCACTTAGTCTCCAATACCAGACTATGCACTCCATATGGACAGCCAACACCGGCTCATTTTCTCCTGATCTCTCCCAGCACAGAGGTACAACCTTAGTAATTCTCAATACAAACGGGAGAGGGGTTGTTTGCTTTTTTGTTTGTTTGTTTTGTGGTACTAGGAATTGAAACCAGGACCTCACAGATGCTAAGCAAGTGCTCCACCACTGAACTACACCCCCAGCCCTCAATACATAGTGATGTGAACTAACTAACCTACTCCAATACTAAAACTTCTATGCAGATTTGGGGTGTGCTGCTGACCCTCCAATTCAAATCTGGTTTCTTGGAGAGCTGTGTCATTCATGGCAGGGTACAAGAGGCAAAGCGAGTGTTCACAAATGTATTTTAAGTCAGTGCACATGTACATCCCTGCGTCCCTTGGGTTTTGCTTTTTCTCTTTGAAGTTTCATATTTTACTGTCCCATAAGACCTGTCCTGGCCTCTATAATGTGCGCCCAATATAGTGCAGTCCCAAGGATTTGAACATATCATTATAAATTCACAACAGTGAGGTGCATTGTTATGTTTTCAGCTGCCTGTAAGAGGGACCCTGCTGAGCAGGATGAAGGAAGTCCCTGCAATTAATTGGTAGAGTTGAATTGTTAACATTCTCCCAGGGTTCCCAAGCACAGGGCTCTTGACTGGCCTGCTGGAGAAAATAACCAAGGGATAGGGAGGGGAGAGGGGGAGTGGAGGGGGAAAAAAAAATCTCTCATTAAAATCCCAGTCAACCTTTTTTTTTCCCCAGCACTTTTTTCCTTCACAAGACATTTGCTTTGAGTCTGCAATGTTACACTTGTTGAATGCTATTATCATAACAAATCTCTGGTCTTTCCTAAAACCTGAAATTATTTGCCTCCTTTGGAAGATTTTTGCAGGGGTTGTACACGGGAAAGCTCACAAGCTGGATCTCCAGGAGAAAGTGTGCTTGCGCTGCAGGGTCTCTGACAATGTGTGTGTCTGTACGTGTGCATACATACGTACGCATGTCACCATATGGAGATCCACGTGCTTCAACTGAGCAAAAACTCTTACTATGACGCATTCCAAGCTGTGTCCCTCCCTCCCTCCCCCACTTCCTGCCTTCCTTCCTTCCTTCCTTCTTTCCTTCCTCCCCTCCATCCCTTCCTTCCTTTTTTAGTATTGAGATGAAAAGGAATTGGCTATTTCTCAGAAGTGACCAGGTTAGTGCCTAGGAAACCCTTTCTTATGTAAAGATTGCCATCATCGCTGATGCCCTGTAGGGGCATGCATAGTAACCCCTTAGATCTGCCCTCCACTGCTGCTTTGCTCCCAGGTAGTTCCCAGCAGCCAGGTCCATTCATCATGGCCTTGAATGCTGGGCCACTTTGACCTGGACAAGAGGAGGCACCAGACCCATCACAGACTAGTGAGAATCTGTAATTCTAGGCTCTAGGACTTTGGAAGAGGAGTTAAGAGATATATACCAGACCGTGGCTCTGTTTTCCAAAGAGAAACCCATCCTGCTGAATTGTTGTTGTTGTTGTTGTTGCTAGGTATCGTGCTAAATAAAGAAAGGAGAATAAGACAAGCACACAAACAAATAGAAAAGAGAGGTGGAGAGAGGTGCTGCCCAAGTACCCGATGGCCCAACAATTGAGCATCCTGTCTGTAGGCTGAGGGTCCAGGTGACTTCTCCATAACTGGAGTAAGGGCCCTTCCACTGCTGTTCAAGGCCAAGTAAGAAACAACAACGGTGATTGGGGGGGGGGGGGGGCGTGGCAGAAAATAATTCACTGAGGATCCTAAGAAGGGAATCTCATCTTGAAGAGAAACATTTCTGTGTCTCCTACATTCTTTCTACCTCCTCCAACAGTGAACTTCTGGCAATAAAATAAATCATCAAACACCTCTCATTCAGAGACAAGTATCAGCATATTGTTGTCAACATGAAATTTGACCCATATCAAAATAGGTCCTTAGGGATTCCATGTACTTAGAAGGTATGACTGAAAAATACAGTGAATGAGGCTGTCAAGTGCCATCCAAAGGAAAAGCAGGGATCTTCAATGTAGAAAGTGGCACACTGAACCTTAGTAACAGTGTATGACAAGTTTCAGCTATGGTTATGATCCTGAGACCAGGATTCAGAGTTCTCAAGGGAACTCACCCAGTTCCCCTCGTGTGAAAAAAGTGTACTAATCTAGTCCAGCATCAAGGTGATGTTAATTGTGTTTTTTCAATCTTGATAGAATTGTGCGAGCTGAGTTTGTACCCAGGAACACTACAAAGAACACTGAATATTATAAGTGCTTATCAGATCCTTTAAGAAACACTGTGTCTAGCAAACAGCCTAAGAAACAAGTGGTTTCATCCTCCATCATGACAATGGTCCATGTCACACAGCACTTCTCCTGTGGCAATTTCTCTCAAAAAACAACATTGCAGTGTGTCCTCATCTACCTCATTCACTGGATCTGGCACAGTGTGACTGCTGGCTCTTCCCCAAAGTCAAATTGACCATGAAAGGTAAACCCTTTTTTTTTTTAATCAATTCAGGACATCAAGGCAGCCATTTTAGCACAACCGAAGACACTCCCAAAAGAGGACTTCTAGAACTGCTTCAGAAAGTGACTAGAACAATGGGATAAATGTATTCGAAGCCAGGGGGATATTTCAATGGGGATTGATGGCAATGGGTCTTCTACTGTAATACATTTTATTTAAACACTCACCATATTTTTTTTGATATCTACCCACATGATTAAGAATACTATAAGTGCCGAGAATGGAGGCGCACACCTGTAATACCAGCGGCTCAGGAGGCAGAGGCAGGGGGATTACAGGTTTGGGACCAGAGTCAGTCTGCATAACTTAGCGAGACCCTGTCTCAAAAAGTAAAAAACTGGGCTAGGGGTGCAGTTCAGTGGTCCAGCACTTGCAAAGCATGCAAGTTCGAGGCCCTGGGTTCAACCCTCAGTACCGGAAAAAAAAAAAGAAAGAAAACACTGTAAGTATAAAGCTCTGGGGGAAGGCAAAGTTTGTGGATATACCCAAGGTATTCCTAAAAATAGCAATATTTTGCAGAGGTCATCTGCATAGCACTGGAAGGACTGCCTGCCCCAGACATTCCCTACCATTCTGAGCCACCATGTTGCTCCCTACTAATTCAATCATTACAGTCATTCCTATGAGTCTTCTGTTTCCAGAAGTTTCCTTTTAAAATGTGAATAGCATATAGAAGATTTTAGTCACTCAACCAGTTATACCATAGGGTAAATTCACTCACCAGATGAGTTGGTTGATGTCTCAAAAGCTTGAGTACCTGGCTATCGGATTGTAATCTTTAATAGGCAAGAATACCAATTTCTCTCATGTTGGAGAGAATGAGCGAGTCTTCACTTACATGCTTGAGATTCTTTTGGTGACTCACGATAAACACGACCCCATTCCTTTCACAAAAAGTTAAGTGGTGACTGGGGCAGGTAACACTCACAACGACTATAATGCATTGTAATGTAGACACTGGTCAAGGTTGGAGTCTGACACTGTGTGGAATGACTGCATGTGGAAATGGGATGAAGGGTGTGGAGTTTCAAGAAAGGGATGCATCTTAGATTGGGTCTTAAACATAGATAATAATCCACAAGGCAGACATCCTTTCCAGGCAGAGACATCAACTTTGCACACAGGTGACATGGTAAGAGGACCTATGGTATGGGACTCAATGAGGCTTTCCACCACCGGCAAGAGGGGAAGATCTCAAGGGAACAGATGAGATCATTATTGCAGCTAGGTCATAAAGGCTCTTAACAGATATCGAGCGATTTGAGTTTTTAAAAAATACATGCATAAGAGAGGGGAATCGGAAGATGATCACGGCCAATGTATGTTATACACATCCATGGAAATGTCACAATGAAGGCCATTATTTTGTATAATCAATATATAGTAATAAAAAATGTTTAAAAAAACAAAAAATATATATTAAAAAAATAAAGACAAGAAAACCTGCAGCCCCTGGCAGTTTTGCTAACTCTGACAGGCTACCTGCTGGCCAAAATAAGATGCCCAGAGCCAACAGGAAACATTAAAAATGTTGTTTCTGAATACTTCTGAAGGAGAATTCAGAGGCCTGCCCAGTGAAAATCCAATTTGGCTTTTTCAGCCTTTCTGAGTCCAAGGTTCCAAGCCCCAAAGTCACAAGTACTTTCTCATGAGTTTTTTCTTCCTTTTCTTTTCTCTTGCTTTGATTATTTATAGGGCTTTTCACAAACATGCAGGATTTCTTTGTAATACTTCCTTACAACATTTACAGTCCTATTTCCAAAATATACTGACACTTAGGCTAAAGTTTTTTATTGTTGTTTGGTTGGTTGGTTTGGTTTGGTTTTTTGAGACAAGGTCTCACTCTGTAGCCCAGGCTGACTTGGAATTCGCAATCCTCCTTCCTCAGCCTCTTGAGTGCTGGGATCAGAGGTGCATGCCACCACACTCGGCCAGGGTAATGTTTTACAAGTAATACTTAAGAATTTCTCTGCGTTTAGGCGCAACTGATTCACTCATTCAAGCATGCAAAGGTCCATATCCATGTGATGCTATCCAGGTTATGGCAAAACTTAAGGGAGCAGGAAAAACTACCCACTTTCGCTCATAATCAAAAAATCATTTAGGACCATTCAAAACTAATCTCTGATACACATTTTGGAGAAGGGACAAAAAGAAATCAAAGGTTTTTTGTATTTATTTCATTTTGTTTTAAAGCAAATTACACTGTGAACAAAGCTAACAACGTATTGGAAGATTATTTCAACATCACAATGGACAGAGCTATAGTCTAGAATTTATGTTAACAGAAATTCCTGCCAACCTATATGATTGGGGCCGCCAGCCCAAAGAGGACTTGGTGATGCCCAGCCAGTGTAAGTGCATACACCGGCTTTGATCCGGCCATCCTGCCCGAGTTTCGGGGCATATGTGCTGTTAACTTTTAGGGATTCTGTCAAAGGTCACCAAGGGGACATGTATGACTGTGTTCATGGCAATACTGTGGTGACGGGAGTCAGAGGCAGTGGAGACAGATGAGGAAATGGGAGTGTACACACTGGGGTAACGTACGAAGTGATCAGGACCCGGCTCAGTCCACACAGCAGCAAGGAGGCATGACTGCATGCTGAGCAGAGAAAGACAGAGGCAAAAGGAAATTCTTGTTTGCTTGCTCTGCTTTCTTGTTTCTCAGGGCAATGTTCCCTTAGGTAGCCCAGGCTGTCCTCGAAATCCTGATTCTCTTGCCTCTGTCTCCCGCCTCCATGGATGACAGACTGTGCCACCACGCCAGGCCCCAAGTATGTAAATATAAAACATGTTCACAAATAAACAACGACAATGAAACATGTTCCACAACAACACAGGCAAATAAAAGCACACACCTGGATGTGTTCGGCTGGTTACCAATGGAGAGGACAAACATGAGGGGCGGGAGGTAGTAGTGAGAGGAAACCAGGCAAACAGCAGAGGGTCTGGAAAAGCAAAGGGATTACAGAGTGCCATGAAATGGACTTCTGCATCTGCCGCACAAAAACAAACAGAGCCAAGTGAAAAGCAAGCCCTGGGCAGTGCTGTCCTTGAAGACTGAGTATAACAGGCTCCTTTCCGAATCCTCAGTGGCACTTGGCACTATGTCTCATCTTTGGAAAATGTCCACTCTTCAGGCCATGGGTATTTGGTTGATCAATATATAAACAAGTGAATGAATAAAAGGAAGAATCAATCTGATAGGAAGTGGCCAGGAGACATGCAGCCACCACCCACGAATATAGTTACTGATGCCTTCGCATGTGCTGGACACAGTGGTGGACCTGAGATACAATGAGCAGTGGGGAGCATTCCCTGCCGTGAGTCATGGAGTAATTATGAGGCATTGTGCTGATGGCGGTATCACAGGTAAGAACCGGCCACTCTGGGACACTGCGGAGGGGCTCCTGACCCATTGAGGAAGGCCAGGAAAAGCATCCCAAGAGACTAAGACCTGTACTAAATCCCAAAAGATAAGCAGAAGTCACAATGGCAGGCAGGAGGGAGGGAAGGGTTTGTAAGAAGCCTGAGAAACCACACCTGCAATGGAGCCTGTGGTCAGAGCCTGACTATAAAAACTCTGATAGCTACTTGTAAAAGGCCTGTCTTTCTAGCCTCAAAGCAGTCACTTTAACAGGTGGAGACACACAACATTGTTCATGTGCTGGAACCATCATTATCAAACGCAGAAGTGATCCCTGGGGGAAAGGAAGGGGAGGGGAGGGGCAGTGAGGGGAGGTCAGGGGAGGGGAGGGGAGGGGAGGGGAAAGGAAAAGGAAAGGGAAAGGAAAAGGAAAAAGAAAAAGGGAAAGGGAAAGGAAAGGAAAGGAAAGGAAGAAAGGAAGGAAGGGAGAGAGAGAAAGAAAGGAAAGGGAGGGAGGGAGGGAGGGAGGAAAGAAAGGAAGGAAGGAAGGAAGGATGGAGGCAGGGAGGGAGGAAGGAGCAGAAAGGCCTTTTCTGTTTTCAGAACAAGCGAATGTGCACTTCCAAGTAAATAGTGCCTACAGCAGTCCCACAGGAGTCCAGCACTGAACACTGTCCTATGAAATCAGTTCGACTCAACTTAGGTATGGTGCAGAAATCTGGACGGAGAGCCTTTTGGCCTGCTGAGCTAGTTCACATGTCTCTACCTCTCCTTTTGTCACATGACTGTAATTCTTCCTTTACATGTGAGCACAGAGACTGACAGTGGATTCACCTGACACATCTTACTCTGGAAAACGCCAGCGGTGTGCATGAGGCTTTGGGTTTGAACCAGCTTGATGAATTGAAGCTAAGAGTCATTAGAAACACAAGTGCCAGCAACAACACACAGAGCTTCTGTCTCGGGGGTCTCAAGTGTGAGCCAGCACCAGCAGGCTGCAGAGAGCTGGGTGGGCTCCACCCTGTGCATCTAATTCAGTAGGTCTCCACTGGAGGGTTAAAAAGTGGCTTCTCTAACAAACCCCTGACCCTCCTTGAGCTGATAGTCCAGGGCCACACTCTGAGCAAAACCACAGAATCACTCTAATTTTACTGATGAAGACACTGAAATGCAGAGAATACAAGTGACCTATGTAAGATCAACCCCCACGTGCCTGTCAGCTTGTCATGCTGTGGGGACTTGTGGATGGCTCTGATGCTGAAAGCTCTGCCACCGGTATGTCGCATAGCAGCAGGACCACCCATGGTGGACAGGGTTCAGCTGAGCTTCCAGACTAAGACAGACTAGGGAGAAGGACCGTCTCTGGAAACAGCCATTGGAAACCCTATAAAGACCAGAAAAGCACTGTCAAATAGAGTGCCGGAAAATGAGCCCCCCAGGCTGGAAAGCATTCAAGAAACGACTGGGTTCACCACAGGAAAAGTTTCTATCTTAAACAGAACTGGAACCCAAGGACATATAGAAAAATATTACCAAGTAAATGACAGAGAAGACTTAGATGGGGAGGGGGGAGGGGGGGAAGCATACAAGAGGGTAAGGGGGTACCTATATGAATAATGTACATCAAAATGCATATATGGAAATGCCACAATGAAAAGTATGTCAGAATGAATCACATTAAGGTGTACATTAAAAATTTCCAATTTAAAAAAAAAAAGAAAAGAAAAAAGAAACGACTAGGGAAGAGTTGCCTCCTCAAAGTAGAGTTGACCTTCGTGATGGGAATGGAGCAAAGCCCCTGGGACCTCCTTCTGCTGATGTGGCATGACTCAAAATGCAAAGAAACAGTGTCTGCAACATTGGGCTCAAACATAAAAAGATGGTGTAGTGTTGGGTAGTGTTTAGCTCTGTTGTACTTTAGGTCACTATGAGTCAGATTTGACTCTATGGGACCTAACTAATTAAACTAATGTAAGATTACACAAATCCTTGGTGATACAACCCAACTCTTAAGAGAATATAGTAGATTGTAAATAAAAAGTTGTGAAGATTTTTGGACCAAGGCTCATGCCAACAGCAGCTCATAAGGGCCAATGATACACCTTCTCTGGTTCTTAGAGTTATCTTTCTTCCCTCTCCATCCAAGCCTGAGACATTACCACCAAGTACCCAGAGGGGTCACAACAGACGGGAAGGGGGGAGAAGCAGCCACAGTGCATCAAGAAAGCCCTAGATGTCATTGTAAGGCAGATGCTGGCGAGACTGAGGGCTGTGTCCCCAGGACACTTTGAAAAAGCAAAAGGTAGTTCCTGCAGAGTAACCCCAGAAAACCTACTCCACCTGTCGGTCCCAGGACCACTCAGGGACGCTAGCTGCGTTGACCTGACAAATCCCCAGAAATCTTCTGTGACAAAAAGTGATACAACCAGCCTCCCTCTCCTATTGCCACCCTGCCACTGTGCAGGTTGTATTTTGAGAGAACAATGGCCAAGGCGGTTATACGACTGTCAATGCTTTTAAAAAGTTGGGGCATTTAGAGGGGCTGAACAAAAGCTACCACAGGCCTGTTTCCCAGAGAGAAGGTTTAATGGGTTTCCAGAGAGACAGCAGGAAGTATGTGCTCTTCCTCCCATTTGTCAGCAACCAAGAGCCAGAGTGGACAGAGATTCTGGTTTGCCTCCCTTGTCTAATTGTCCACCCCATCCCCCTTTTTCTTAGTGAGGAATTTGATGGCAGAAGACAAGTCATCAGATGGGCCCTTGGCACAGCAGTGTCAGTTACTGAGTCACAGCTGCATTAAGCATTAAGAGTTCAGAGGTCAAGTCTCTCTATTTATCATATCTAGGACCCAGTATGGACATCTCACACAGGTAACCGATAGCTCTTGGTTCAGGTAAGCAAATCGTTACAAGATTTTTTCTTTTTTTTTTAATGGACTGTATCCTGGAACGTTATTCCCAGGATGGAAATGTTTGCAAGATGCATGATTCTGAATGCCACCAAAGAAATAATAGTTCTGTCCATTCAATTGTTCTGTTTAGTGAGATGTCACCATCATGGGGCTATTTAACATGTTGTTGTTGTTGTTGTTAGGTAGTGCTGAGTCAGGTCTGACTGATAGTAATCCTATGTACAACAGAATGAAACAGTCCTCAACTCAGTGCCAGGTACACGATCTTTTTTTATGTTTAATTCCATTGTTGCAGCCACTATGTCAATCCATCTAGTTGAGGATCTTCCTTTACTAGCTCTAAATTCATTTACTAGCTCTAGTTAATTTCAGAGCTACCTAGGTAACAAGTTTTTTTCTCCAGATATGTTTGGTCATGATGTGACTTAAGAGGGTTTACGTGTCTCATTCCAGCTGGTAGTTGAACAAACTATATAATAGTTATTTCATTTCATGTTATAGCAGATACAGTCACACATTGCTCATTGGCAATGCATTCTGAGAGCGTATTATTAGGTGACTTCATTGTGTGGGAAACAACAGAGAATGTACTAACAGAGCTAGATGGTCTAGGTCAATAACTCAATGTGACATTTTGTTGCAATCAAGAGATTCCATGAACAGGGGATGTGTGAATTAACATCATATACTGTTTTACAGTATACTCTGTAAGAGTGAACGCTAAACAAGAGAAAGTATACTATAGGAAATACACAAACCAGTTTTTGATAGGTGCCATCATGTTGGAGCTGACTCATAGAGACCCTACATACAGCGGAAAGACAGACTCCCCAACATTGTGCCATGCCAGGCACTATTATCAGTGCTTCTCTGCTATGCATAGGGTTTTTGATTGCTGATTGTTTTTGGGGAGTGGGCTGCCAAGTCCTTTTCCCAAGCCTACAGCACCTGGTATTCCAAGGAGATCTCCCATCCAAGGACTAACCAGGCCCGACCCTGCTTCACTTGCAAGATTAGACGAGATGGAACGCCAAGATGGTATGGCTGTCTACACACAAACCAGTAACATAGCATTTATGATCAAGTAATATTAGGCACTGTACATAATTTATGGGCTGGGATTTAGCTCAGTTGGTAGAGTGCTGAACTGCAGTCTTTGAGGTCCCAAGTTCAATTCCCAGCACAGCAAAAATGGGAGAAGGACCTGGCAATCCACTTCCAAGGCAATCCCGAAACAGTCAGCCATTGAAAACTCTATGACGGTCGCTATGAGTTGGATACCGACTCGACGGCACCTAATAACAACAACAACATAATTTATATGACTGGCAGCACAAACACCAGAATAATGTATTGTCCCTTGATGTCACGACAGCTATGACATCACTAGGTGACAGGAATTTCTCAGCTCCACTATAATCTTATGGACCACCATTTTATATGTGGTCTGTCACTGACCAAAATGTCACTACACAGTGCAGGACGGCATTGTATCAAATATCTACAGACTAGTACATATGTAAATCAATTATCAGCTTAAGAGGAGATCACAAACTGATAATCATGGCAACTTGACCAGGAGCCTGAGCTCCAGTGCACCTGACCATGTGTGGCCACTACCAAAAGGCTGATGGAATCGGACCCCATCCATTCAGCCCACAAAGGTCTTTCTGAGAGCCATGTTAGAAGCTAGACCATTCAAGGTTGGGTTCAGAACAGCAAGTTCTCTTCTCTCTGCTTTTATTATTATTATTATTATTTATCTTAATAGCCTCATTCAGGACCTTGGAAAGTCCAGGCTGCTAGAACAGGAGCATACACCATACACCATGCTGGGTTCCTACCTTGGGCTGTACTGTGAAGAAAGTTAAAACCTCCCTCCAAAATTAAGCCCATTCCTGTGGTTTGCACTCTTTTCCCCTGACACAAACCCCCCCAGCCCCCAACACAATGCCCGTAGGGGAGACTCTTTAGGATACCCAAGATCATTACCTAACCACCTAAGACTCTCGCAAAAATATCCCCTACAAAACTCTTCAACTGTTAAGGCTTAATCCTGGGGATAACTGATTTACTCCCAAACAATGTTCAAAGATCTTCAGAGCTTTAGAAAGTTCCATAATTACCAACAATTGAAAAGGGAGCTTAAATCTTATGTAAAATATTATGCATATAAATGGGTTTATTTTGAACCACTTGCAGCCATACCACTGTGGCATCCGATCCTATCAGATCTCGGAAGCTAACCAGGGTTGGACTTTGTTAGTATTTGGATGGAAGACCACCTTGGAACACCAGGGGCTGTAGGCTTAGCAGAAAGACGGGGCAACCCACTCCCAAAAAAACAATCAGCCATTGAAAACCCTATGAACAGCAGAGAAGCACTGCCAAGTGTTTCGCCTGTTGTACACAGGGTCGCTATGAGTCCAACACTGACTCGACAGGGCACCTAACAACAACAATGTTGAACCAGTTCACACTATTAAACTTGAGTCTGGTGCCATCTTTATCCCAGGGCAGTGCTCAATAACATCACAGTAGCAAACACCTTGGCTATATGTCTTCTGATTTGGTTGGCTCGTTTTATATCTTTGTATGTTTAAACAGGCAATGGGAGTGCTAATTAAAATGCAATCATGCAGATAAATTAGACCATGTTGCTATAAGATATGATGAAAACCATTTTTGCTTTCAAAATCTTTGTGACCTCTCATGCAAAAGTACGATGTAATCCTGAACCCAAAGGAAACCTTTCATCATTATCACGTATTTAAAACCAAAATTTACTTCTAGGTCTGTCCAGTTGTTTTGTATGGAATGCAGAAAGAATTATTGTTGTTGTTGTTGTGTTGTTATTTTCAATGGCAGAGAGTTTTTTTGGGAGTGGGTTGCCAGATCCTTCTCCCAAACCTACAGCACCTGGTGTTCCCAGGCAGTCTGCCATTCAAGTCCTGGCCAGGCCTGACCCTGCTTAGCTTCCAAAATCTGATGTCACAGTGGTGCGCCTGCAGGCAGGAGATCTTTATCACCCAATACAAAGGCATGTACTTCACCATGGGCTTTCACTCCAAGGCCAAAGCTCCCCCACCTAAGTACCCTGCCTAATGACTTCCAGCCCTACAGCACTAAACTCAGATTTGTCTTTCTTTCCTTCTTCCTTTCCTTCTTCTTTCTTTTCTTTGATTCCTTCCTTCCTTTTCCTTCTTTCCTTCCTTCCTTTTCTTCTTTCTTTCTTTTTCTTTGTCTTTGGTGCTGCTGGGCATGGAGGCCAGGGCCTCTTGCATGCCAGGCCAGCACTCCTCCACCAAGCTACCTCACCCCCAGATGTCCTCTTGACCCACTTCAGTGCCTAGAAGACACCGCTGCATAGGTGCTGGGTTCTCACATTTCAGTTTCCATTCACATCCCTCCAGATGCTCTCAAGGATCACCCCGAATTCTCCTTCTCACTATCTCCAGATCTGTTTCTAAACAGCATCTCTCATAAATGTATAAGAAAACACTGTTTTCCATGGCCAAATGTATCTGGGAAATTCTGCACCTTAGCAATTCCCAAAGCATTTGATCACACAAAAGGTTCTGAACGTTGGGGTGGTGCCACTCCCCTATAATCCCAGTATTCCAGAAAAAGAGGCAGGAGGATCCTGAGCTTAAGACCCTGTCTCAAAAAACTACATAAAGAAAGTAAGAAAAGCCAGGCCAGGTGCCTCATGCCTCTAATCCCAGAGACTGGAGAGGCTGAGGCAGCCTGCTAGCAAGACCCTGTCTCAAAATTTAACAAAAGTGAAAAATGAGCTGGGGCTGCAGTTCACAGGTAGAATACTTGCAAAGCATGTGTGAGGTCCTGGGTTCAACTCCTAGTACAGCAAAAATCAATTGATTAATTAATTTAAAAAGTAAGAAAAAAAAAAAAGAACAGGAAGGAAGGAAGGAAGTCGGTCAATCCTTCCTAAAGGCCCCAATTTAACTTTGTTTTACCCAATGTTACAGAAATGTACGTGATGCTGGATTACTGTTTTTCCTATCACGTTATTGGTGCAGACCTGGAAAAGCTGGAAGGCTCTCTACTGTGTCTCCTCTGTCTCCAGGGTTCCTTTGTCACTCCTTTCTCCTAACTACCATTTCAGTCAGTGACCTCTGAGGTCTCTCCCAGCTTCGCTGGCTGGGTTGTCCAGCCACCTGGGTCCACAAAGTCCATCCACTGGCAGTTCATAACCACGGCCCCTTTTGGAATTCACAATGCTCATTTGCATATAAAAAGACCCTCATCATCCTGCCCAGGAAATCGCCCCCATTGTCTCCTCTTCAAATGGGTTTAAATGGGATCTTAGCAGTCTGGGGCTGAAAGGGCCCTGAGAGATCACCCAATCATTCTTCTAACTTCATAAATAAGAGAACAGACCTAAGAGATTAAGTGACTTGAGGGAAATAAGGTCAGGGACCAGATTTTCTGATTCCCAGGCCAGTGGCCCTGGAGGTCGGTGCAGTTCCTGGAATCCATTCACCCCAGACAGTAAATTTACTAATTCATTGAGGAGTGGCCTATGTCTGACAGGAAACCAGTTACCTACACAGTGATCCACCCAAAGATCAAATCACACCTTCTTGGAAGGATGGGATGATGTTCTGGAGAGGATGTGGTTGAGAGGAAGGAAGCCAATTCTAATTCTAATTCTCCTGTTGGGTAGGTGCAGAGTTCAGAAATTGGGGAAGGATGAGATTTCAGGAGCTGAAATGGAAGAACCTCAAGGCATCTATGACTGGGCTTTGTTTTGCTTGCTTGCTTGCTTGCTTGTTGTGGTACTTGGGGGTTGACCAGGGCCTTCTGCATACTTTGCAAGCACTCTACCACAGAGCCTCACCCCCAGCCCATTTTTTATTTTTTAAATTGAGTCAAGGTCTTGGTAGCTAAGTTACACATGCTGCCTCTGGCCTCAAGTCTGTGATCCTCCTGCCTCTGCTGCCTGAGTCGCTGGGATGACAGGCGTGCGCTAGGGCTTCCCGCTTTGTAACTTACCTTCAATAATGGCCTTCCATTGCTAGATTAAATGCAAACCAACACTGACCTGTCTGTGAATGATAGAATCCACAGAATGCCTATGATGGACTGCTAAAGCAAATTTTTAAGGTGACCGGAAACTGAAAAGTAAACTGATGAGAAATAAATGCAGTTAATTATAATTCCTTCCAATCTCAGACACACCTTGAGGCCAAAGTCACACAAAATAACTCCTAGCTAACCACAAAGGGCTGGGATTTAGCTCAGTTGGTAGAGTGCTGCACTGCAGTCTCTGAGGTCCTGAGTTTGATTCCCAGGACCATAAAAATGGGAGAAGGACCTGGCAATCCACTCCCAAGGCAATCCCGAAACACTCAGCCATTGAAAACCCTATGAGGGTTGCTATGAGTCGGATACCAACTCAATGGCACCTAACAACAACAACAACAACAACAACTACAAAGAAAAAACTAAGTAATAATCTCTCCCTTAGCCCAAAGAAGTAGCACTGTCATTTCTGAAGCCACACAAAATAGCTCTTGGTCCAGTACCAACAAAGTTAAACTAGATTACACTCCTTCCTTACTCTAAACTAGAAGATAAGTTGAAAATGGATTCAGTTAATTATTCCCTGTTGACCCAAAAGCAAAAAAAGATAAATTAATAGCAAAAAAGCTGTTCCTTCCTGGCCCAAAAGCCAAAAGGCAAACTGACAATACATAGCTGACTCACTACAAACAATGTTAAATAAAAATAAGGTTCATTATTTCCCTTTTAGCCTGTCTGGGAAAGGCCACACTTGAGTTTCTCACCCAAGGCTTATGTCACACTGGGCAGCAGACCTCTGCTTTACTCTGACTTCCATAAATCTAGGGGAGAGACTGGTGAGGTCCCTATCTCTCAGGGTTCCTGCCTTGCCTCCCAGGTGTTTTTTCACTTCTATTAAAAGCTTGCTTGACCCCACTTCTAGTCTTTGTCATTTCCTTTGCCTGCGGGAGCATCCTAACTTTAGGTTTCTCCAGATTTTCTCCAGGTTCCTCCAAGCATCTCCAGGTGCCTCAGTTTCCCCACTAACACTCCCACTTACCGGCTACAACATCTTCAGGTCATTCAGTCTCATCAACTAAATGACAGAAGGGACCATTGCTTTCAGGTTCCTTTCAGCCCCACATTTTAGGATTCCGGGATTCTATGCTCTTTCCTTGAAATCGTGCCACCTTTGTCTTCAACATCCCTTGTTACATCCATCACAGGAAACACTAGCCTTTGGCCTGGAATCCCTTCACTCCGGAACAATCCAGCTTGTAGAGTGGAATCTTTTTTTGCACTATAATAAGCACTAGATGAATCTTCAACATTCTTGAATGAAATATCTTTTTCAAAAATGAAAGTAAGCTAGATATCCACAGCTGCCGATTGGGCCTTGAACACACAGCAAAATTCCCATCTCCTCCCCGAATCCCGGAATGCATGTAATCCCTCATACTCAGGAGTATCTATCCACTCTCTTTCTGTAGCAAGACCTGAAGCTCCCAGGAAAGGCAAAGCCACGCTCACATGACATCTAGATTATTCCATCTGATAGTCACTGCCACCTCCCACAATACCCAATCAGTGTCACTAACTTCCAATTGTTATAGCAGGGTCTCCTAGTTCAAGCCTGTGATAGTGCTTTTAAATCACAACTATTAAATTGACTCATTTGTTTAAAGAATGTCCACTACCCCTAGGGCCCCTGGGCACGGGCACAAAGTACCACTACCAAGAGCAGTTCACAGTGGTTGTTGTTAGGTTCCATAAAGTCGGGTCCAACTCATAGCAACTCAATGTACAACAGATGAAACCCTCCCTCACACTGTGCCATGCCCCATACTATGTCAGCACTTCTCTGCTGCTCATAGGGTTTTCAATGGCTGATTGTTTTGGGGAGTGGGCTGCCAGGTCCTTCTCCCAAGCCTACAGCACCCAGTATTCCCAACTAGCTGCTCATTATCACACTTTTACCAGTGAGACTAAGTACATCAACAAGGATGAACCATAAGAAACATATGATTCTTGTTCACACTTACATAAAATAGTGACAGCGCTGTTAGTAATTAGTTGCCAGACCTTCAACTGCTTTGTTCTCTGGCATTAGTAATATGCCACTTGAAGATTTACACCAAATTAACATTACTCACATGCTACTGTTTCAAAGTCCTTTGAAAATGTGCTATCCTTCTTTATACAAAAAGACGGTGTGCCTGGCTGTTAGACATGTACAGGTTTGGAACATACAGAGACATCTCTTTCCACCTGGCCTGTCTAGACACAGAATCATCTTGTTCTGACATGATTACTTGGAATTAAGGGGCTTGTCCACTCTGACGAAAGATCATTTCACTATTCAAAGCTAAGTCACCTATCTGGGAAATAAAATTACTAATCTATGACTCCTTGAACCATCATCCTAACCCATAAAGCGATGGGAGGGAAATTCTAAAGATAACCGAAGAATTTGCACAAACAAGACTCAATCTTATTCCAGGATCAGCTTGAAGACAGAAACATGCTGCCAGAATTTGGGAGATATTAAGTTGTTTTAGAACCAGGGTTTGTTGTTGTTGTTAGGTGCCATCCTGGGGGTCCTACTCATAGAGACCCTATGTACAACAGAAGGAAACACTCCTCGACTCTGTGCCATGCCAAGCACTATGTCAGTGCTCATCTGCTATTCATAGACATTTCAATGGCTGATTATTTCAGGATTGTTTTAGGAGTGGGCTGCCACGTTCTTCTCCCATATAATCAGTGATAACTATTAAAATTGATTTTTATTTTTCTATTTATACAAAGTTTCTGTTGATGAAGTCTTTTGAAGATAAGTAAGGTAGTAACTACATAAATAACTTCCATTTTAAAGAGAAAATGCTTGGAATAAAGGGGATTAGTGTAGACTAGGCATGATCCCAAAACAGGGGGGCCCAAATTTTATTCCAAAAATGTGAGTGCCTACAGTGAGAGGACAAAGGGGGGCATAGTGGTGCATGCCTATAATCCCAGCACTGGGAGACTGAGTCAAGAGGATCAAGAATTCAAAGCCACATAGCAAGCTCCTATCTCAAAAAATCAAAAACAAACAAATAACTGCAGCGGTACCACTGTGGCAACCCATCCCATCAGATCTCGGCAGCTAAGCAGCGTCAGGCCTGGTTAGTCCTTAGATGGGAGACTGCCTGGAATACCAGGTACTGTAGGCTTGAGAGAAGGACCCTGCAACCCACTCCCAAAAAACAATCAGCCATTGAAAACCCTATGAATACCAGAGAAGCACTGACATAGTACCAGGCATGGCACAGTGTGGGGTAATGTTTAGTTCTGCTGTACATAGGGTCACTATGAGTCAGACCCAACTCCACAGCACCTAACAACAACAATTCTATTTGCCTTACAAACGACCCAGTAGACAATTTTTGTATTATACCTAAGGATTTTCTTGTTTTCTACTGACATTGTAACTAGAATTGACATTGTAACTGGAAAAATGAATCTAAGTCTTGTCACTGTATAACACAGTCATATAAGGTGTGGAGTCCTCTGGCTTCATTTCCAAATTCATCTGAAACTCCCAGATTTTTAACCACCTTTTCTTAATTGAAATGTGGATGCCAATTATCCATCTCAATGAGACACTGAATCCTGAAGCTCCAGATTTTGCCATAGAATTAAATGTTTTCAATGCTATAAATGTGGATTCCATAATTTAATCAAATGCTAAGTTATTCTTCTTGTTGAATGTGTTAATGTCCCTGTATGGACATTCATATAATTCATCAATGTGAAAACAAGTTTTTGAGCTGGGTGTGATGATGCACACCTGTAATCCGAGCACTCAGGAGGCAGAGACAGGAGGATCATGAGTTCAAGGCCAGAAGGACCATGTCCCAAAAATCTAAGGGCTGGGGATGTACCTCAGTGAGACAGCATATGCTAAGCTTGCAAAATCCCCTGGGTTAGGTCCCCTGACAACAGAAGCAGCAGCAGCAGCAATAGCAGGAACAGCAAAAGGAGGAGGAGGAGAAGGAGGGGGAGGAGGAGATGATGATGATGGAAGAGAAAGTAGTTTTCTCCTACTAAAGAGAAACTCCATTATATTGCGCACTATTTTAAGTCTTCTTTGACCACATAGAAGATGACAGTTGGATGAAAGAGTTTCAGGGGAAGGAGTTGCATTAGGGAAAATGAAAGAAATTTAAATTCATTATATTATTCTTATTATCATAATTAAATGGGCTATGGTTTAGCTCAGTTGGTAGAGTGCTGCTCTGTACTCTCTGGGGTCCTGGGTTCAATCCCCAGCACCACAAAAATGAAAGACATGGCAGCCCACTCCCAAAGCAGTCCCAAAACAATCAACCATTGCAAATCCAATCAACAGCAGAGAAGCACTGACCTAGTGTTGGGCATGGCAGTGTCAGAGTGTTTCATTATGCTGTACACATGGTCACTATGAGTCAGACCCGACTCAACGGCACCTAACAACATCACCATAATCAAATAAACTAAGCATCTCAGGTATTTTAAGAGTGTAATCAATTATTTACTTGGGAAATATTACCTTAAACAATTATTTAAAGAACATATTCTAGATTCTAATAAGTTTTTACTGTATCAGCAAACAGAAAAAAAATCACAGGATTGGTAACAAATGTTTTGTTCCTGCAAGCAATTATTTCACTTAAAACAGAATA
This sequence comes from Pedetes capensis, assembly GCA_007922755.1. Lineage (NCBI taxonomy): Eukaryota > Metazoa > Chordata > Mammalia > Rodentia > Pedetidae > Pedetes > Pedetes capensis. The sequence goes on from VMDO01005061.1 coordinate 48,334, forward strand.
TTCAAGTCTTTTTTTTTGCCCTTCCACAACGTGAATTCTTCAATCCTTTAGGATAAAAGGCTTAGATGGTCTGTTGTCTCTAGCCAGAATGACTGCATATGTTCAATAATATATCAGTTTCATCAACCGCCATAGAATAGCCACATATGACAATAAATCATTTTGGGAACTTCCTGAATCCCAGCCAAGTTGTAGACAATAAAAGATCCTGCTTGTAAAGTCAGCTATAAAAGTTAATTTCATACAGGTTCCCCAGCACACATGCTATGGTTCAGTTCCAAACAGATGTGATCTTGGAACAGCAATGGAAAATGGCATAAAGCACTTTGCTAACTTCCCGTATCAGGAGATCCAAATACTTCGCGTTTTGCGTAACCTTTGGTCATTAGCACATTGCAGCAGGTATGAAAAATGAATTCTTCAAGCTTTTCTAATGCCTATGATCCTGTTCTTTCCAGTCCAAAGTATTCCTGCACATTGGAAAGACTATCCACCAAGCCAGACATACAGAGACTGAGAAAATCCTCACCGAGCAAAATAACAAAGACAACAGCCCATTTGGGGCTGCACTCTGAAAGAATTTCTTAAAATAAGAACTTTTATACATTCACTTATTTGATTTTGCCTGTAGCTGCCCCAGCATATAGCTGCAGAGACAACTAGCCCTTCTGCCAACCCATACAGTGGGCCACAGGCAGATTAAGAGGAAAGGCAAAGGATGGACTTGGGCCACATAAGCCCAGTTACATGAACTGATTTAAAACTCGCCTGCTTATCAAATATCACACACTGTCCTTGTCCTCTTTCCCTGACACTCTTTAGCATTATTCATTTGCAAGATCCCACATGACTTTAGGCTAAAATCATGTCTCTGTTCATTTTGAACCATCGTGGGGTTTGTGGGAAGTGACAGTCATTTGAACCGTTCCCTCGGCACTAGCAGAGTTTCCCATCAAAGGTTCTCTGCAACTGATTTGCAACAGTTATGATCAACAATGATGATCAGTTCTTCAGCTTATCTTTCATTGGGATGGGAATTTTTGAAATGTGAAAAAGATAGACCCTCTCCATAAAAGCCCCGAGTAGCCGGGGAGTTCAGAGCACAATCGGTGGGGAAGATGACAGTGTAGGACAGTTAATGTCCAGGACTGAGGAGGGCACTGTTAAAGTATTAATCTTATCCCTGAAATGCATTAAGGACAACCCAGGGATTAAGGACTTCCAAACAAAAAACAGAATGCTGTTATGTGGGAGATATTTATACCATAACATCTTATACCAGTGGAATGCTTTAAAATGACAACTGAAGCCAGGCACTGTGGCCCACACCTGTCATTCCACCTACTCAGGAGGCAGAGGCAGGAGCATGGCAGGTTCGAGGCCAGAGGCAGCCTGCACAGCTTAGTGAGATCTTGTCTCATGATAAAAGTTTTAAACATGGGCTGGAGGTGCATCCAGTGGTAGATCACTTGCAAAGTATGTGCAAGGCCCTGGATTCAACCCCCAAAGTACCACAAAAGAAAAAAAAAAAGACGACCCATATTTTCCACCCATTATTTATTTGACTATCAAGCCAGCCTTATACATTGTGTGGGATTCTTATTTTGGGAAAACAGTATGCTATAGACTGAATCCAAAATGCCCCTCAGGTGTTAATGGCTTGGTCACCAGCCTGCAGTACTATGGGGAAGTATTGGAATTTTTAAGAAATGGAGCCCAGTGGGAGGAAGTTAGGTCACGGAGGGTGTGCACTTGAAGGGGACACTGGGATCCTCGCTCCTTCTTTCTCTCTCTTTTACTTCCTGGTCTCCACGACATGAGTCACCTTAGTCACCTGCTCTTGCCATGACATACTGGGCTGCCACAAGCAAAGGCCTTGTGATAATAGATAACTGTCTTAGTTGATTCTTGTTGCTATCCCAAAATATCTGACTAGGTAATTAATAAATAATAGAAATTTATTTCTTATAGTTCTAGAGTCCAGGAAGTCCAAGATCAAGATGTCCAGTGATTCACTATCTGAGAAGGGCCCACTCTCTGCTTCGAAGATGGTACCACTTTACTGTGTCCTCATATTGCACTGTGGTGTCAGATCTTGGAAGCTAAGCAGGGTTGGGCCTGGTTAGCCCTCGGATGGGAGACCGCCAGGGCACACCAGGCACTGTAGGCTTGGGAGAAGGACCTGGCAACCCACTGCCAAAAAGCAATCTGCCATTGAAAACCCTATGAATACCAGGGAAGCACTGACAATAGTGTTTCTCCTGTTGTATGTAGGGTCACTATGAGTCGGACACCGACTCGACAGCACCTAATAACAACAACAACATATTACAGGAGTAGAAAGGCAAAAAGGAATAAACTTGTTCCCACAAGGCCTTTTATAAGGGCACTAATTCCATCCATCTTATGGTTGTGAAAGCTGGACATTGAATAAGGGAGACAGGAGAATTGATGCTCTTAAAATACAGTGTTGGAGATGAATATTGAATATACCACAGACTGCCAAAAGAATCAACTGATCTGTCCTAGAAGAAGTGCAACCAGAGTGCTCCTTGGAAGCAAAGATGGCTGAACTGTGTCTTGTGTATTTTGGACATGTTGTCAAGAGGGACCAATCCCTGGAGAAGGACATCATGTTTGAGAGAGGGGTGGGTCAATAAGAAAAAGGAAGTCCCTCAACCAGATGGACCCACACAATGTCTGCAACAATGGGCTTAAACATAGAAAATGTCTTGTGCATGGCACAGTGTCAGGGAGTGTTTCCTTCTGTTGTACCTAAGGTCACTGAGAGTCAGACCCGACTTGACAGCACCTAACAACAACAATCCCATCCATGAGAGTGCAGCCTTCATAACCTAATCACCTTCCAATGATGCCATCACATTAGCATTTAAGTTCCAGGATATGAATTTTGAAGGGACATATACATTCACACCGTAACAGTGGCAATCCCAAAAAGCACGAAGGAGACAAAGGCCATGATCCCAGAAGCGTGGCCATGAAAGACCGGTAGACCAGGCGTCACAACATAACCTAGAGCATCACCTTCAGCATATCCTGGGTGTGTGCACTATGGGACATTCACACAGAAGACACAGGAGCAGCATTCTTCTGGCAGCTCAGCCATCAACCAGCTGTGCTCTTGGCAAGTCACTTTGCAGCTCTCGCCCCTACTTTCCTTATCTTTAAAAGTGAGGCAGGCAGGCTAGAAAATGAACTCGTAGGTCTGTTTCTGACTCACTGCAGGGCTCCTCTGGGTGGAGGTAACAGGGAGGGGACTGTATTGTTGGTTAAAGGCACAGGAGATGTTCTTTGGGAGCCTTAGCCATGCTTTATCCAATGTTACATTTTCAAGAAACAGGGTCATATGGGTCAAGTCATGAGTGGGGTGAGCTCAGACCCAGGGAGGGTGTTTGTCCTTATACCGGGGTAAGAAATAGGTGGAACCCAGTATAGGCAAGTCAAAGAGCAGACAGCAGAGTGACAGGGAGTGGATACAGACTCGCCAGCTTCTACAAAGCTTTCAGTTGGTTTCTCCTGGCATTGGTTCTCAGATTATTGGCTGGTTTTCCAGAACCAGGTGCAAGTGGTCTGGCTTCACCAAGACGGTCAGAAACCAAATACCTGGATGACTCTAGTCTTATGCTTGCCTGAGGAGCAAAGCCCATCAGGATGGCTGTCTCCAGATTACTACAACCTCCACTCTCAACCAACAGGACTCACGCCACAAGCAGAAACAATTCTCCCATGCCGCCTATCCTATCGCTAGCATCAGGCCCTCCCTCCCACGTTTTGCAATTCAGAACCCAGTGGGTTGCCCTTGGCAGCCTGTCAGTAAGTACTAAAGATCCCAACTGTTTAAACTGTAGTCTTTGGCATTCATTAGGAGGAGGACCGGATTGACAACCAGCCACTGCAAGGAGAATGATTCCTTCACCTAGCACTCCCGCAGACCTCAGGCCTAAGCTTATAATAACTAGAACATCTACAGCCTATAGCAATTTCTCTCTGTTATCATCTGCTACTATCAAAGCAGATGAATTTATAAGATCGGAGAGCTAATTTTGTTTTATTTTACTTAGTGGGTCAGGTCTGTGGAGACAAACCAGGTAGTCTATAAGGTAATAAAAAGCACCTTCGTGGCAGGAAGAGGTCTTATCTGACTCCCAAGGTACAGCTTTCTGCCTGGCAGGATGTGGATCATTGGTTTCTAGTCCATATACTTCCTAGAAGGTGTAAGCTGCAAAGGAGTTATTCTTCATATATTCCGGTATTTAAAATCTATCTTTTTCAGCATCAAGAAGGGTACACTCCATGGCAATCTGCAAATCAAGACTAGGTCATTTAAGAACCTCTGCCCTTGGTCATTCAAATGCCTCACAGTACCTCACAGAGCAGCACCGTGAGGTAAAAATCCAGCAGTGAGCTTCCTGTTTTACAGAGAAAGAACCTGTCACACAGAAAAGACAGGTCACATTTGTCCGGGAGCAAACACATGGCTTTTCACACCCTTTTGTTTGGCATTACCAGCTCCGAGTGACAGCCATAATAACCACCCAAAGAAAGGGGTCTTTGTATTGATTGTGGATTTCCCTTAACCTTGAAATTATTTTTGGTATTCTATAAATATAATAATGCCCTGGCATCATTGCAAGCAAGTAAACCTCAATAACACGTTAACCAATTTTAAAATTTTGCCATCTAGACACAAGATTTCTACAAGTTGTCTGACATCCATTTAATATTTAAGAGTTAGCCAACACTTATTTTATCTCTACAACCTCTCTAAATCACTATCTATCAGCCCCATTTCATAGATTAACCATCATGAATAAAATGGTCAGAAATGAGATACATATCCTAGTCTTCTGAATCGATGTCTAAATCTCCTCTCATTGTACCCAAAACAAATCTCATCAATGTCTGGTCTATTTACAATATATACTGGGAAATTGTAAATTAAAAAGAGATTAACTTTACATGTCTGAAATTCTGCATGTACTAATATGTTTAATGGGTGAAACACCACCAAACAAATCAAGAAGTTTGATTACTGATTATGTGCTGAATTTGAAAGTCCTACCCAAGCTTTCGGGGCTGGGTTTAGCTCAGTTGGTACAGTGCTGCTCTGTCCTCTCTGAAGCGCTGGGTTGGATTCCCCAGCACTGCAAAAATGGGAGAAGGACCCGGCAGTCAACTCTGGAAATAATCAGCCACTGAAAACCCTATGAATAGCAGAGAAACACTGATACTGTGCTGGGCATGACACAGTGTTGGGGAGTGTTTCATTCTGTTGTACACTGGGTTGCTATGAATCTGATACAACTAACAACAACCACCACCACCCAAGGTTTAGGAACTTGCATAATGTTGTGCACATTTTACAATGTGCCCAACCAAAATTACTCCCCTTCTCAGGGACAGAAATCTTTTGGCTGTCCCACAGCTCACCTCTATACTTCAGAAGATTTCTTCAACTAACTTCACCTCCATCTCAAAATGCCTCCAGGAGAGAAGACGTCAAATTCCAGGTATAGCTCTGTACTGGCAACATCTGTAAGGTCACAAGTGGTTTACAAATAGTGTTTGGCAGTCACTGTCCTATTCTATGAAAACTCTCTGTGAAAAATTACCACCACACTGTCCCCTAAGAATGCCTATTGGGGCTGCTCTGTCACAGGCCTAGCCAGGGAAGCCCAGGCATGGACTTGGCCTTGACAGAACAAAGACAGAGATGTTTACCCAGCGACTGACAGTTAATTGTTTGCCTCCCCACTTGGAATTGCAATCTTTGCTTGTCTCTTGTTTTCCCTAACTCCTAGGATGCTACCAGGCAAGGAATCAATCAGTTAAATGAATGTTTGTCAGAAGGGGAGGGAGGGAGGCAGGCAGGAAGGGAAGAAGAGAGAGAGGGGAGAGGAGGGAGGAAAGAGAGAAGAAACAAAGGAAACCAGGAAGCATGGGCTAGGGCTTATGCTTCTAGGACCACCTCAAAGGATGAAGAGGTTCCTTCATGAGCTCTGAAAACCAATACTAGCACAAGGTGCTACCTCCTGGGGACCTACCCCTCCCTCCCTTGCATAAGTCAGCCCATCCATCAGCTCAGAAGCAAGGATCACCTTTGACATTGGCAACAAACAAGAGCATCTGCCACCAAGAGGGAACACCATGGAAGACCCACTGTGTCTAACTCCCTCTGGGTTCCCTCTCTGGGCCCTGGGAGGCCTCCCAGCCTCCCTGGGAGTCCACACTTTCTGTCCTGCCTTCCACCTGCACCCTAGGGCCCAAGTTTGGCTGAACTTGGTGCCCTTGTCTTTGCTTTGCTCCACAAGCCTGTGGACCATTCAGGCCAGAAAAGCAAGGCTGCTTCTTCCAGGGGCCACGTGTTCTCTCTCGCATTGTTCCAGCCTTCCTCAGGTGGGCTTCAGTTGCAGCTCCTAGTGAGGCCCTTCCCCAACCTTTCACCCTCGCACAGCTTCTAGAAGGCTTGAGGTGTCATGTTCTCTGGCTCCTCAGACACCTGTTATTTGCCCTCAGATCCTCATTATCCAACTGAGCTGGGCCAGGATGTATTCATTTCAGAGAGAAGGAAATTTCTCCTGTGCAGTCAGTTGACTGAGCCTTGCTCCCAGCTCCTCTGGCTGGCTTGGAGTCACCACCTTGTGTTTAGATTAGAACTAAAAATGTTGTTCCCTGTTATAACTTGGGAAGGACTATTCCCAGGTGGGGAGTATTTGTGGGTAATCATGGGGAATGCCTTTGGAGTTTCATTCCAGCTGCTTAGAAGGACAATGCTAATCCCTTCTCTAGGAAAGGAGGGACAGAGGTGGGGAATGAGGGAGGGAGCACACACTTATTAAGCATCTTCTACCAACTAGACCCTCCACAAGATGCTATGTCACTATTACCTCTTCTTTGTTTGTTTGTTTGTTTTTGGTACTGCAGGTTGAACCCAGGGCCTCACGCTTGCATGCTCTGCAATTGCTGGACCACTGAGCTGCGCCCCCAGCCTTTTTTTTTTTTTTTTTTTTTTTTTTTTACACTTTTTGAGACAGGGTCTTGCTAAGTTACGCAGACTGCCTCTGGTCTCGAACTTGCGATCCTCCTGACTCCTCCTCCTAAGCCGCTGGGATTACAGGCATGCGCCACTGTGCCCAGCTACTATTGCCTCTTTTATTCTTGAGAGCATCCTATAATAGCAAGTAGTATTGGGGGAATTATTACCCATATTCTTCAGGAGAGAAAAATTAACAGTCAAAGAAGTAATGTCAGGGGTCACACAGCTAATACACAGTAGAGTGGGCAGTCTACTCTTTCTATCCTGATGGTTAAGCACAGATATCTGACTGTTCAATCAGTTTTTGTAGACTTCTCTCCTCTTACCTATTCATCCTTGCCCACTTAATCTTTGCATTATCATATCAACCATTCTGGAAACATCTGAGAATTTCCTTTACAGTGTACTCTTTCTACCCCTATTGGATTTATGGAGGCATATTTTTCATACAAAAAAAATAAAAGATAAATATGTGGCCTGTGGAAATTAAAAATTCCATTTTTTCAGGGCAATTAGAAGAGAGAGCCATTTTGTCAAAATAAACAAAACTACTACACACACATTGTTGTTATGTACCAAGAAGTTGGTGTCCAACTCATAGTGACCCTATGTACAACAGGCAAAACACTACTGTCAGTGTTTCTCTGCTATTCCTAGGATTTGTGATGGCTGATTGTTTTAGGGGAATGGGATTCTGGGTCCGTCTCCCAAGCCTACAGCACTTGGTGTTCCCAGGTAGTCTCCCAGCCAAAGACTAACAGGCCCGACCCTCCTTAGCTTCCGCAATCTGACAGGATTGGATCCCACAGTGGTACAGGTGCAGACTTACACACGTTATCGTTGTTGTCAGGTGCCATCAAGTCATGCCCGACTCACAGCAACCCTCATAGGGTTTTCAATGGCTGATTGTTTTTCAGAATTGCCTTGGGAGTGGATTGCCAAGTCCTTTGCTCATATTTTGTGGTGCTGGGTATCAAACCTGGGACCTCAGAGACTGCAGAACGGCGCTCTACCAACTGAGCTAATTCCCAGCCCTACACATACATAGTAAGTAGTAAAATCTGCTTCCTCACAAGATTGGTTTTGCAACTGATTCAGATTAAGGGATGGCTCTTAGAGAAATTTTAGTTAAAGGGATATAGCAGAGGCTACTCACTCACAAATATCCATTCTCCATATTTTTTGTAATGGAAGTCCTAACTTGTACCTGGGTATCGCCTCCTCATCTGGAGACTACATTTCCCAGTCTCCCTTGAAACTTAGTTGTGTCCATGTAAACCCAGTTGTAGCCAATCGGAAGTGAGCAGAAGGATAGGAACCACTTCTAGGTCACTGCTCTGGAAGGAAACAAGCCCACCCTCCTGGCTCTTTTCCTCTTTCCTGCTGGCTACAGCTGTAATAGCTGCCTTGGACCCAGCCTCAGCCTACTGACCTCTGGACTGTTACATAAGAAAATATGAAACTTCAACCCTGTTTGCATTACTGTGTTTGGGGATCTTTCTGTTAACCAGTACCCTACAAAGTACAGGGACTGAGACTTTCAACTTAGATTGCTGCTAGTAGGTTATATACCTCAGCTGTAAGTTATTCAACTCTCTTGTTCAATTGAGTTTAATTATATGTCCGTTGGCTTACTACTCAGTTAATATTTCTGAGCACCTGTTCCATTCAAGCCACTGTACCTGGAACTGAGATATATGATATCCAGCTCTCAGGAAGTTTAGCCTTGATCCATGAAGACCATGCAGACTCGAAAATACCACAAAACAACACTGCATATTGTTAATCTCCACACAAGTGCCACTGATGGCAAGCATATAGCCATGTTATATAACTTTTGTCAATAACAATGTTCCAGGCCCAGGACGCTTCCCAATTTGAAATGAGATTTTTGTGGTGTTTGAATCTGTTCCCCACCCTTCCCAAGTCACTTACTTCCCCTCCACCTCAAATCTTCCAGTTATGAAATGTCCCTGTGTGGCTACCAATGCCCTGAACACTCTGCCTTTATGAGCTGGGTCTTTCCAGTATGTCTCTGGTCCCAGAGTTCATGAAAGTGGGCCCGGCCTGTTGCATGTTTTTGGTCAGGAACTGTCAATGTTTGTGATAACTTCCCAGAGCCTCTACACCTGCCTCCCAAATATCATGACCCATGCATGCTTAGTGCTGGATGACAGCTTTCCAGGAGCCAGAGAAAAAGGCTGCTAAAATTGGCCTGGATTCCCATACACCAAAGCTAGCAAAGGAAAAGATAAGCATCCTGCAGGTAGTCAGGAGGCAGACTGAAGCAGCGAGGAGTCAAGACGGAGTCTCACCTGTCATGGGCAAGTAAGTCTGGAGCTGGCTGTTTAACCAATTATTTCATTCTTCACTAAAGGGAGGGTAATATCTGTCTACAATATTGGCCCACATAAAATAAAACACACACATGAAATAGGGTTCTGTCTACCACTTTGGACTAATACATCTCCAAGTTATTTATGGGTGGGAAATGGAGAAATTTCCAAATTTATGTGGATTTCAGAGTGGTCTCCATCTAGCTATGAGGGGAAACATATGTGACAGAGGAGAGGAGAACTTGATTTTACGTTAAATGAGCTTCTTGACTACTCATTACAAGTCTAACTTACTGAGTGACAGTGTTTTCATGTGTAAAGATGAGACAGCAAGGCGGGGTTTTTTCTGCAAGTCATTGGTAAGGGAAAGTGCCTAGAATGCTGCTTTCCCCAGAGTAAACTAATCATTAGTTTCTAATTTGATCAGAAATAGACTTTTTTTTTTTTTTAATGCTACCGTATGTTGCAGAATGAAAATAAGGACCTAGGATAATGTGGAGGGAAGGGGCTGTTAGTCTATGCTATACAAAGACAAAGAAAATGATTCCTGGACAGAAACCTACCTTCTCCGAAGAGGGTGGACTTCAGAACGCTGGCAAAGACACCGCATGAAGTGATGGAAAATGTGTGGAAATACTCAGAAGCCAGAGGGGATCTCCAAGGACAGGAACCTGGAAAAGAAAAATAATAATTTGCTCAGTTCTTCTCTAGCAGTACAAGGGAGCAGGTTCAGCCTAACAGAGACCCCATGAGTGCATAGGGATCATTTTCACCTAGCAGATGAGCGATGCCCTTGGTCAAGGTCAAGGAGAACTGTTAGGAAAACCTATGAAGGGGAACTGGAGAGCAATACAGAAGTTGATTAGACTGCGTAAAAATTAATACATGATTATATATACCTATAATTTGCCAAATAGTTGTAGGGTTGGCCCAGATACATCCATATGTTGTGGTAAATCCCTTGGGGAGCCAATTGAGCATTTGTGGCATTTCAGAGATGCCAACTTTGCCAAGGGGGTTGGAGGCTGCTCGGGGCAGTAACCTACATTGTGTGAAGAGAGAAATGCAGTATAATTCCAAGGGTACAGATGGCAGGGCTGTGGGAGTCTCCTCCTCTCCTCTCCTCCCCTCCCCAGTGAGCTCTTGCCTACCTATACTAGCAAACACACCAGATTTTGCTCTCTGGGCCCACGTGGCCAGCCTGGGTTATCCTGTGATCTGTAGATTTTAAAAATCTTTTTCCTAACAGAGGGAAGGAATGCAGCATCTGGCTTCCACCAGCTCCCCGCTCTCTCTTGTACAAAGCAGTTTGGTTACAACAGAAACATCCACCACAGCCCACAGAACAGACAAACGACCCTGCCAAGGGACTCAAGTTGTTAAGTGACCTCAAGTCGGGTCTGACTCACAGCAACCCTCAAAGAGTTTTCAGTGGCTAATTGTTTTGGGATTGCTTCAGGAGTGGATTGCCATATCCTTCTCCCATTTTTACAGTGCTGGGGATCAAACCCTGGTCCTCAAAGAGTGCAGAGCAGCACTCTACCAATTGAGCTAAACCCTAACCTGAAAGGATTCAAGAGCTCTCAAGAATTAGAGAGAAGACATGGAAGAAATTCCTTCCCCAAGCCCCTGACTTCCCGGCCATGGCCATGTCCATTGCCAGGCCTGGCACCACTTTGCTTACTTTAGAGAATCGTGTGCAGAAACCCCACCCCACGCCACCATGCTGGCTTGTGAGCAGACCTGGGGCTGCCTTTCCAGTGGCAGAGCCTAGGGGACCAGGAAAGCCAGGAAAAACGGAAGAGTGATGCATGGTAAATTATTTCCCTGCAAGCCCTACCTTCTCCTTCCTACACACCTGATGCCCCCATCCTCACCCAGAGGTCCTTAAGTCGCACACGCTCTGGAGAGGGAAGACCAGAAGGATAGCACCATGTCTACAACGTGAAAACAAACCCAGAGAGAGCTGACATTTGACCTACAGTGGAAAGCCAGGTGGCTTCTCTTCTGCCTGTCCCCTCTGCCCCAGGACTCCAAACTTGGACGCACCAAGGGGGAAGGTCTCTCCCTGCAGGTAAATCGTTCCCAGGACTAGAAGACCCAATGTGTCCTTGCTTCCCTGGAGACTCGGAATCTCCAAGGCAGCCTTTCCTTTTGCTTAATCTGTTCTTTTCCCCAGCAAGACCGTGTGAGGTCTGAAAACGTGTGCTCAGAGCAAGACCAAAAGGAGAAGGGAAGAAGGCAGCACAAACTGTTTTCTCCAGCGCGCTGCCTGGGGAGCCTGGCCTTGACTCTGACATGTGCTGGAGGTGTGCTGTCCAAAGTAAACCTTTTGAACTGTTTTTTTGGAACCTCCAAAAAGACCCTGCACATCAAAGGGGATCCGAACCCCCGCGTGGTGCATGACAGGCATCGTTAAGCATTTTGCATGAATCAACCACCTTCTGGAAAAGAAAGGAAACCGAAACTCAAAGCACATGGCCAGCCGGTGGCCCCATCGCAGCCTGAGCACATGCTCACCACATGGCCTCGTGGGCCTGCGGGAGTCAGACCTTACAGACTCGCGGGGCTCCCCCACCCCAGCAGCCCTTCTCCGCACCCTCCCCGCCAGCATACAATGGGGCTGCTTGTTGGAGCTGCCGCGCGCCCCTCGCGTGGACCCACCTCAAGGGAGCCATGCAAACCCTGACTGGAGTCACAAGGGGAGCCCTGCTGGGCCCCCCACCCCACCCCAAGCGCCAGGCTGGGTGGAGCCTGGGCTGAACAGAGGGTCCTGTGTGAGTCCCTGGCGCCGCGCCCGGCCGCCAGCCACGCTCAGGCGAGCCTCCGTGAGGGGCTTGCAGGGCTGCCGGGCCTGAAGGAAGGCCGAGGAGCGGCCGGCAGATGCCGCGTCTCCCCACCCTCCTGTCACCTGCCTCACGCCCGGCGCTTGGCTCCCCACAAACAGCCCTAGCGACGGGCTGGGCAGAAGCGACGACCTTAGAGGCAGGGGGACCTGGGTGAGAGGCTCACCTCCCGCCCCGCTCGAGGAGGAAGGGGTCGGCAGGCCGCACTCAACACCCGCGCCTCTGTCTACAGAGGGGAGGGGGCCGGACGGACACTGGCGTCCTCTCAGGCCCCGCCAACAACCTTCCCTTGCTAGGGAGATGCCACCCTCAGATTTCCCTGGAAGTGCCTGAGAGAGTTCTTAAAACAACTGTGAGGTGGACGCGGGGCATCCTGTCCCCTCTGAGAGAACCCAGGGTGACGCCGCGAGAGCCACCCCAGCCTGCAGAGCCCTAAGTGCGCGAGCGGGAGGCCCCATGCCTCCCAGAGTGGGGCTCCGAGCACACGCACCACGGGGCTTTGAGCTCCCGAGTGGGGGATCCCCGTCCTGGCTACCTTGGAGACTGGGGTCCTCCTTTGGCCTCTAGTGCGATGTCACACACACCCTCGCTTTTGTTTCTGTCAGGCAGGACCTGTCACAAAACGGCCCCTCCCTATAAGGTGCCTCCTATCCACTATCCCGCAGTCCTCAAAAACCCCGCCCAAAGGAGACTTGAACTGGGCCTCCGGCAGGCAACTCTTCCAGCCTATCAGAAGCCTCCACACCGCTTCCTACCTATCCCAATGGGACACGTCAATCACCCCTTCCCCCGCCCACTCAAAGCCTATAAAAGCCTCGCCCCTTCCTGCTACAGCAGCAGCTGTCCTCCCTTTGCTAGAGCGAGCCTTGGCAGCTTCTCCCAATAAAGGCCTGTTGAGTTTATAGGTTTTCAGCTTCTTGCCTAACAACAATATCCTGACATTCTTAGTAATTGGCTTTTGTTTTTTTCCAAGTCATCTTCTCTAATAAGCAAAGTTCTAGGTTCAGGAAAAGAAAAAGGTTTAAAAACCACAAATGCAACACAATTGGTAAGAGTTTTAATTAGCAGCTCAAAAAGAGCCCACATTCTGGCTTTTTAATTAATAGGCACGATTTCTGTTGAGTTCTACCTCAATGGGTGCTATATAAAACCAGCGAGTGGGTGACATTATTCCATTCAAAAAAGTACAAGAAGAAAAAGAGAACAGGCTGAATTAGGAACAGAGAAGGCAAATGAACTGTTTCTCTTAAGTTACGCTTTTATAAATAAACAGTGTTATCTATACCTCTAGTTGGACCCTTCAGCCCCTGAGCAATCAACCCTCTGAATCAAGTTAACACTTTGGCACCCTGAACCATGGGCCCAGACACTCTCAGTCAGACACCCTCACTCCTCAAATACCACCTGACCCTACTAAGTGCCAGACACCAGGCAGGAACTCAAGATGCCAAGAAAAAGCTGGTCCCCACCCTCCAAGAAACTCATGGGCTTATAAGAGGATAATCACATGAGAAAAACAAACATCCTATAACTAGACAATGAGCACATGCAGGAGGAAAGGGAAGAGGGAGAAGAAGAAGAGAAGGAGGGGAAGGGGGAAGACACTGTATTACTCATTCTTGCATTCCCATTATCCAGCCCAGGTCCAAACAGAGCAGCCAATTTTTAAATGTTTGTTGAATGAATACAGGATAGATAACATGTTCCCCCTCATGGACCCTGGTGGCATAAAAGAAGTCATGACAACTCTGCTGGGATGAGGTAGGCCCAGATGACGGTTGCCTGGCACATTGAGATTAAAGCCATGGCATCTAATTGCTCAGGACCCAATCAGACCAGTTGATAAGTATATTTTTATTATCACCCAGGGGAAGACTCATTAACAACCTGCATTATGCAGATGACACCACTCTGCTTGCTGAAAGTGAAGAGGATTTGAAACATTTACTGATGAAGATCAAAGATCATAGCCTTCAATATGGGTTGCGATTAAACATCAACAAAACAAAAATCCTTACAACTGGGTCAGCACGCAACTTCACAATAAATGGAGAAAAGATTGAGGTTGTCCAAGATTTTGCTTTGCTTGGCTCTATAATCAACACCCGCGGAAGCAGCAGTCAAGAAACCAAAAGACACATTGCTCTAGGAAAAGCTGTGGCAAAAGATCTCTTTAGAGTATTGAAAAGCAAAGATGTCACATTGAAGACGAAGGTGCGTCTGACTCATGCCATGGTATTTTCAGTCGCATCATATGGTTGTGAAAGCTGGACATTGAACAAGAGAGACAGAAAAAGAACTGATGCTTTTGAATTGTAGTGCTGGAGACGTCTATTGAATATACCACGGACTGCCAAAAGAACCAACAAATCTGTCCTAGAAGAAATACAACCCGAGTGCTCCTTGGAAGCAAGAATGGCCAAACTGCGTCTTACATATTTCGTACATGTAGTCAGGAGAGAACAATCCCTGGAGAAGGACATCATGTTTGGGAGAGTGGCAGGTCAACGCAAAAGAGGAAAACCCTCCATCAGGTGGATTGACACAGTGTCTGCAACAATGGGCTTAAACATAAATAAGATCGTTTGCCTGGCACAGAATGGGCAAGTGTTTCGATCTGCTGTACATAAGGTCACTATGAGTCGGACTCGACTCGACGGCACCTAACAACAACAACAACAAGGGGGTGAGGCCAAAATCTAAAGATGGATCTTAAAGAACAAATGGGAGTTTCCCAAATGGGAAACTCGGGAAGGGCAGCCTGGACAGAAGGACCAGTACAGACAAAGGAAAAGAGACCTGAACTTTGCCAAACAAGTTGGGGAATGAGGAAGAGAAATGTTGCTGGGGCCAGCGGTGTAGCTCAGTGATACAGTGCTCAGCATCTTAGCATGGGCTCAGTGTGCACACTGCTCTGGATTGGATCCTCAGCATCACAAAATCGAAAGAAGAGGAGGAGCAGGAGGAGAAGGAGGCTGGGATGTCACATACTAGTCAAATCCTGCCAAATCTCACCTACTAGAACTAGTTTGGTCCTGAAGGCAATGAGGAGTGTTTAGAAGGTCTTTATCAGAAAGAGAATGGAGCAGGTTGATGGGAAAAGAGGCAGGTACAGGGAATGAAGACGAGTTCAAAGGCTTCAGAAGCAGGCAAGTGGAAAATGTGAAAGGTTGGTGCAGAGGCACTGGCAGTGGCTTGGGAGATACTTGACTCTGGCCTGTGTGGGATGAAGGCCACCTGCCTTAGGCTGCAGGGACCTGCTGGGCATAGAGGATGTGGGAAAGGGGGGGCTCAGGCTACCAGGAGACGGGGGCTCTGCTAACAGCACAGGAAACCAGCCAAGGCAAGCTGGGGCAGAAGAGGTCATGAGCTGCAAGGCACATGTGCTTTCTCACCATGTCAGGTGGAGCCATTCAGGGTGGGTCCTCATGTCCTAGAGCTCAGGCAGATCTTTCCTGGAGAGGTGGCCTCTACCGGTCTGGGATTTCCATGGTGTTTCCTTGCACAGTCTCTCAGATGCCCCTGTGTGCATGCACACACACCCATGCACGCACACCCTCTGGAGATTTTAGAACGCAGCATCCCCTTTATAACATTTCCATGTTTAACAAAAACCTGATGCTGAATCAGAAGATGCCAAAGAAAGCAGTGCATGATTAGAAAGCGGTGGTGACACCGATGAGGTAGGTTGGTGATAAAGCAGACTCCAGGAACACTTCCAAATAGGGAGAAATGCTCCAGCTTCATTTGTCATGAATGTCCCAAAGATCTCAGAACAAAATCCCAGTGTTCTCAATAACCTCAAAGAACTTTCCACCTTTTTAAAAAATAAATAAAAAAGGAATCATTCTCAGAGCATGCCATCAAAACCTTAGCACATGTTCAGGTGCTCAGTCGACACCATTCCACCAAGACATGGTGCTGGGCCTACCTGAAATCCACCAGTTGAACTATGAACAAGAAATCCAGAACAACCTACATGGATTGCCTTTCTATCCTCTCCCCTTCAGATAGTTTTCTTATGGTCCTGGCTTCCCCCAGAGCCAAGCAATTCTTACTAAGCCTTCGTATCAATCAATCTACCCTGGATTCAATGAATCCATTCCTATCTGATACACACTAGGATATCCAGGTGAAGGATACAGTCCCCACTCCCCTTACCAAAGAATCCAAGGTTATTTCATTATGTTGTTGTTGTTGTTGTTGTTGTTAGGCACCCTCAAGTTGGTATCCGACTCATAGCAACTCTATGTACAACAGGCGAAACACTATTGTCAATGCTTCTCTGCTGTTCATAAGGTTTTCAATGGCGGATTGATTTTGGGGTTGCCAGGTCCTTCTCCCAAGCCTACAGTATCTGGTGTTCCCAGGCGGTCTCCCATCCAAGGACAACCAGGCCCGACTCTGCTTAGCTTCCGAGATCTGACGGGATTGGATACCACAGGGCTACAGCTGCAGGCTTATTTGGTTATAATATAGCCAAAAGGATCCTCATGATCACTTTGATCTTTCACCTGTCTTGCCTGAGAATTAAGTATTCTGTTAGTCACATTTTACCACCTGCCTGTGGCAAGCAGTAAATGAACAACTTCCATGAGACAGTGCAGCAAATCATCTGGCTGTAAGAGTTCAGCCTTACATTAAGTGTTTGCAATCAGGATGGTCAGGAAACCTTGCCATTCAAAGAAATGAGAGCTAGCCATCCCTGTGGAGAGGGCAGTCTATATGTGTATTACTTTGCCAACTTTGAAACTACCTCTAGTTCAAAAGTAAGCCTATACCCATACCACCCTGCCATCTGATTGTGACAGATCTCAGAAGCTAAGCAGGATCGGCCTGATTAACCCTTGGATGGGAGACCACCTGGGAATACCAGGTGCTGTAGGTTTGGGAGAAGGACCTGGCAAGACACTCCCAAAATACAATCAGCCATTGAAAACCCTATGAATAGCAGAGAAGTACTAACAATACTGTTTCACCTGTTGTACACAGGGTTGCTATAAGCCGAACACTCACTCTACAGCATCTAACAACTGTATATATAGGTGGTCCCATAAAATTCTACCACTAGCAACATCATAAGTGTCTTAGTTTGTATAAGTAAACTCTATAACCTCAGCATGAGAAAATCACCTAACCATGGAGCATTTCTTAGAACAGGTCCCACTCTTGCACCATTCATGACTATATAGTTGATTCTCATTGTTCAAGGTAGTTTTGTTCTCTAAAGACCTGAGTATGGAATTATTGTTGTTAGGTGCCATCAAATCAGGTCTGACTCATTGCAACCCTCACAGCATTTTCAGTGGTTTATTGTGTCAGTTTACTTCAGGAGTGGATCGCCACGACTTTCTCCCATTTTGTGGTGCAAAGGATCAAACCAGCGTCCTCAGAAAATGTAAAGCAGCACTCTACCAACTGAGCTAATCCACAGGCCCCTGAAATTAGCAAATACTAAATCATCACTCCTAGGGGAAATACAGGGTTGGGTTTTTATGAGGCTCTGACTGCAACATTCTTGTCAATTGATCAATACATAACCTTGTCCTGTGTGTGTTTCAATTAAAAGATATCTTATTCAGTACATACTGTTATTTATTAACATTGAACTCACAGCAGGCACCTCTGGAACTCATGCCTAAAGGAAGTTTCTCTAACACAGTGATCTCTATGAGGCACTCTGCAGCGTCCTGTGCACAGAGCATGAGACAGCACTTCAGCCCTGCACATGGCGGCCTTTTTAAACAGCGAAATCACAAACAAGAAGCACAAAAATAATATGGAAATGGTGGCATTAAATAGATCACAAAAAGGATGTTCATTTACAGTAAGAGACCTGAAACTAACAGGCAGAGGATCATTTGCCTCAACCTCAGCTGGGCACGTGCCCATCCAGCCACTCAAGTTCTACTCTGCTCTGTGTGTGTCACAAATGAATGTAAAGTTAAGGGGATGCAAATAAAAATTAGGAAGGAGGCAAATTCACAAATAAGTGACCTGCAAACAATGGGGATGGTCTTTAGGCTATGCCATAACTCCTTCCTATAACCCAGCAATTCTGCAGAGACTCTGGACCAGATGCTCCAATCTCATCCCTAAGCAGTGCTTGGCCACTCAAGGCCACTCAAGCCACTTTCATCTTTTGAAATGTTAGGGGTTTTTGGATTTGTTGTTGTTGTTGTTGTTGTTGTTTGGGTTTGTTTTTGGCAGTACTAGGGGTTTGATCCCGGGGCCTTGCACATACTTTGCTAAGTTATGCAGGCTGCCTCTGGCCTTAAATTTGTGATCCTCCTCCATCAGCCTCCAAAGTTGCTAGGATTATAGGTGTGCTCCACCACGCCCAGCTAAGAT
Organism: Pedetes capensis; assembly: GCA_007922755.1. Lineage (NCBI taxonomy): Eukaryota > Metazoa > Chordata > Mammalia > Rodentia > Pedetidae > Pedetes > Pedetes capensis. The sequence continues at coordinate 66,924 of VMDO01005061.1, forward strand.
GTTAGCATATTTTTAAAAACTAAGATTTAGTGCCAGGCATGGTGACAGATGCCTGTAATCCCAGCCCTTGGGAGGTAGAGGCAGGAAGATCACAAGTCTAAGGCCAGCCTGGGCTATAAAAAGTTGTCTTGCCCAGCACAGTGGCTCATACCTATAACCCCAGCAACTCGGGAAGTGGAGGCAGGAGGATCTCAGATTTGAGGCCAGAGGGAGCCTGAGACCCTGCTTCAAAATAAAAGGCCTCAGATTTGAGGCCAGAGGGAGTGAGACCCTGCTTCAAAATAAAAGGTAAAACCAGAGCTGGGAGTGCAGCTGAGTGCTAGAGTGTTTGCAAAGTATGTGGGAGGCCCTGGGTTCAACCTCTAGTACCTAAAAAAAAAAAAAAAAAAAAAAAAAAAAAAAAAAAAAAAAAAAAAAAAAAAAAGGTGTCTGAAAAAACAAAATTAAAAAAAAACCCTAAGATTAAAATCAAGAAATACCTGGCAGGGTTTTTTCAGGGTGAAGAGGATTGAATCCAGGGCCTCCCTATGCTAGGTGTTATGGTTCAAATCTAAAATGTCCCCGAAAGATCATATATTTGAAAACTTGGTCCCCAGCTGGTGGCATTGTTCTGAGAGGCTATGGAAATTTGGGAGGTGGGACCTCACTTTGCAGAGATGGGTCACTGTGGGGAGGCTTTGGAGGTTTTCCCTGGACCCTGGGTTCCGATCATCACTCTCTGATCCCTGACAACATGATGTGAGGTTTTCCACCACAGGCCCAGCCGCCCGGCCTGCCACCATGCCTGCCGTTTCTGTGGACTGTGACCCTCTAAACTCTGAGCTCCAGCAAATCTTTCCGACTATAAGTTGTTTCTGGCAGCTCTTTTGGCACAGCAATGCATGAGCCTGATTAACACACAAGGAAAAGCTACACCACTGAGCTCCACCCCCCACCCCCTTTCCTCATTTTTTTCTTTGAGGCAGGGTTTCACTAAGTTGTACAGGCTGCCTTTGGCCTCAAATTCACAGTCTTCCTGGCTCAATATCCCAAGTCTGTGGAATTACAGGTGTGCACCACAGCTCCCAGCTCAGGGTTATTAAAACTGCAGTATACTTTAGGTGTTTATATTTGATATATTGAGGCTTTTAACTCACAACATGAATAGAAGCCAATGACAAGAACACCAAACAGAAGGCAACTGGAGAATTATAAAAATATTAACTCATAGACCTCATCAGCAGCATGGGCCAATAGAAGCACAAAGGTTTTAAATCATATGACAATAATTGTCTCTTATTCCATCTAAGTAAACCTGCATTTGTTACCATATGTTATAGTGTCTATACTCAAGAATCCAGTGTCTACACTTCAGGCCCTTTGGGAATATGCAGCTCCAGCAATATGAACATCCTGGTCCTACCTGCAATAGACTCTTAAGTGAATGATGATCAGTGTCTCTTCAAGGAGCGGATTGCTCTCTTCTTTAATCACAATGCCCTTAAAGGACCCCATTGTATTATCTGCTGAATGAACAAATTCCAGACTTCCAGAGGAAAAGAAGTCAGGACACAGTAAAGAAGCAGGTTAAGCCAGGCACTGTGGTACACACCTAGAATCCCAGCTAATTGGGAGGCTGAGGCAGAAGAATTGTGAGTTCAAAGCCAGAATCAGCCTATGCAACTTAATGAGACCCTGTCTCAAAATGAAAAATAACAAAGAGGCTAAGAGTGCAGCTCAGGGGTAGAGCACTTGCCTAGCATGTACAAGGCCCTGGGCTCAAAACACAATACTCCAAAAAATGAAAATATAAAACATAAAAATACAAGGAGCCGGTTAAACAAGATCCTGAGTTGAGACTCTCTTTCTTCATATTGTATGATCTGGCATAAGCCACTTCCTATCTCCAGGACTCAGTTTCCTCAACTGTAGTTTAAAGCTGCTTGAGACTAGCAAATGGCAAACATTTTCCAGGAAGATCTAGATAGCATTTTAGGCTTTACAGATCATGAGGCAAAACCAAGGATACTTGTAAGTACTTCTAGAATGAAAATGAAGACAAATTTCCACAATTTTTTCCAACCATTTCAAAATGTAAAAACCATCCTCGGTAAAAGAGGCAGTTGGCTGGATCTGGCTGATGAGATGTGACAGACCAGCCCTTATTTCAGGGCAGATCATTACTATCCAGTTGAACTTTCTAGGATGATGGGAATGTTTACAATGTACTGTAGCTACAGAGCACCAAAATGGAGCTAGGGTGACTGACTACAGCACTGGACTTTTAGTTTTATTTCATTTTGACTAATTTACATTGAAAGGCACATGTGGCGGATGTTAAAGAGAGCTTTAAACCTTCTGTCTGCTTCCTCAGGACCTAATCTTTTACAATTTTACAGTTCACCACCTTCAAGATCTTCCATCTTAGGGAAGTGGCAAATGTGAATAGACGGGAAATTTTGCTTGCAGTGCTTCTTTTTGGCCAGCCCTGATTTTCTCTTCTCTAGTTTTCTCCTGCGTTCCTAGACCGTCTTACTTATCCTAATGCAAAAATTCCTAACTGTGCAGGGAGGGCACCAAGAAGTAACAGACACTGAGGGATGTTAGAGGATATTTTGAATTTGAGGGAAGCACACTATGTTTAACATTATCAGATGGTGCACAGACTCCTTCTCCAATGGCGACCCGCATCTACCCAGCACTTCATGTAGCACTAATTAATTGTTCATGGTTTTATCATTAGATAGTACTATGTACCCTTCCATGATGTCATACCATTGCAAAGCCAGATTTTCAAAATTGCAGTGACCAAAAGCAAGGATCCCCTGGAAATTGAGGAGCAGGAGATGAGGGTGGTGGTATTCAATCTGATGTCAAAGTTTTCTAAAAGCCTGAATTTTAACCCTTTCTTTTTCACAGACTCTAAAACCGTGCCTGCTAGATTTTTCTAACCCATAAAGATTAATAACTTGCTTTGTGCAATTTCCAATACCAGTGAATCCCAAGGAGAAGGAAGTGAGCCATCCCTAGCAAAATCTGGCTAAGGCAAGAAGGTGAGAAATCTTACTGATGTTCTTATCCAATGTAAACTGGGCTTCCCAAACTCACTGTCAGGAGAGTCTTTGTTTTACTTTTAGGCCCTTTAGAAGTATGGGGGTCTTTGGCTCTTCAGTGGTTAACTCCACCACTTATTCCTGCTTTTTGAAGGAATGGGTAGAAGTCTGGTTCTGATATTTGGTCAGCAGTCTTCCAGTTAAGGAATTAGAGTCTGATATATGTGTCAACACCTGCAGCCATAGCCCTGTGGCATCAGATCCCGTCAGATCTCAGAAGTTAAGCAGGGTCAGGCCTGGTTAGTACTTGGATGGGAGTCCACCTGGGAACACCAGGAGTTATAGACTTGGGAGAAGGACCAGGCAACCCACTCCCAAAAATCAATCCACCATTGAAAACTCTACAAACAGCAGAGAAGCACTGACAATAGTGTTTCACCTATTGTATGTAGGGTCGCTATGAGACACTAACTCGATGGTACCTAATAACAACAATCTTATTTTATTAGTAATTTTTGGTATACAACTTAATGTGCCTCATTGTGATATTTCCATACATGCATATTATTGTCCCTTGCTCATGTTCACCTCCCCTATACCCTCCCATGCCAACCCTCCCCATCGCCCCCTCCCCTTCCATGGTCTCCCTTCTACTTGCATGTCTAGTTTCTATGTATATTTATCTATATATACACACCTCAGTTTTGCCTTAGAGGAAAAATGTGTGATATTTCCTTTCCTTTCTCCCATTATCCTTTCTCCTTGCCCCTCCCCATTTTCTTTAGTCCATTGTCTTTCCCTACATAGGCCTTTTCAACTTTCATGACCTGTATGTTTTACTATAGAATACATATTGAAGTCTAGCATCTACTTATGAGAGAAAACAGGTGCTGCCTGTCTTTCTGGGTCTGACTTACTCAGCTTAAAATGATGATCTCTAGTTCCATCCATTTTCTAGCAAATGCCATAATTGTGTCCTTTGTGGCTGAATAAAACACCATGCTGTATAAACACCACAATTTCCTTATCCATTCGTCTGCTCACGGACATCTAGGTAGATTCCATCCCTTGGCCATTGTGAGTACCACTGTTATAAACATGGATGAGCAGGTATCTCTGTCCAACCTGCCATCTTCATGATGTCCTTCTCAATTCCCAGGGTTCTCTGGTGTCTGGCTGCCACCTGCATAAAGAACAATGAACCTGAACCATTGACATTTTTATATGCAATGTGCCTTGGTTTACTTATTTACCTTTTGTCTTCCCTGCGTCATCCAGAACCTGAGATCCAGGTGCGGGATCACATTGTCTAGGTTAGTGGTAAACTTTCTGTAATGGAGCTGCCATTGTTTCCCACACCTGCTCTGTCACGGTTAATTTTGATTGGCAATTTCACTGGATTGACAGGTGCCAAGAAAATTGCTAAAGCACACTTGGGAGCCACGAGAGGGCGTTTCCAGAGGCAGCTGGCATGTGGGTCAGAGAAGGGAACAGAGATGGGGAAACCTGCCCTGAATGTGGGCAGCGCTGTTCTACATGCTGGGGGCACAGATGGAACAAAAACAGAGGGGACATGTTTACATGCACACACTCAATTCTTCTTGAGCAGGTGTGGATTTTTGCTGTGGCCACCACCCAGGGACATCAGGCTACAGATCTTTTAGCCTTTGAATGTGCCTCACACTTGTGACTCTCTAGGGAGCATCATATCCTTCCACCTCAGACAGGGGCTGCATCATCGGTCTCTTGTTCTGAGGCTCCCAGGCTCTGTGACTGAGGAGCTACCATTTTTCCCAGCTCTCCAGCCTACAGATGGCAAATTGGGGGCCAATCTAATAAACCCCTCTCTTAATTGCATATACATCCTATATATACATTCCCAAGGGGAGCAGACCACAGGCAAATGCTTTTCACCCCAGAGCCAAGTTTCCTGAGGTTCTGGCTTTCAACCCACAATCTTCTATGCTTGACACTCAGCCCTTTGTATCTCTGCATCATCCTAGGGAAAACTCTTCTCCATTGAAGATGAAAGAAGACCATGACATTCATTTCACTAAACGGAAGTAACTCAAGTCCTGTTAAATTTCCTCAAATTCTGGCAACACTCACTGATGGGCTGATGGTGGCAGGGTGCAATAAGGTAAGGTATACACCAACAAATTTGCCTTGCACGCACACACACACACATGCGTGCAAGCACACATCCACACACAGAGAGCACTTAGGTTTCAAAAAGCAAAAGATGATTAGGTGAGCCTGAATGGCTCTGTGGGTTTCTCAGGTTGTCTTTGCTATGTGACTGTGGACACATTCTGTGACCTCCCTGTACTTCCTCGCTCTTATTCTGGCTCAATTCAGCAACTCTGCTGGGGATATAAAGAAGAGCAATGGAGTCCTTGTTCTCAAGAAACTCCAAGAAGAGGTAAGAAGCAGATGCATTACAAATCTAACTCTAAATGGCCTCCAAGAACATAGGGAGGAAGTCAGGGAACTTGAATGAGAAGGTGTCACTCTGGCCACCTGAGAGCATGAGGGTTCAGCGAAGGGCATCTCAAGCAGAAGGAAAGCAAAGCACAGGAGGAACATGTGTGACAGACTCAAGACTGAGTGACGGGCAGCATTTCTCAGCCTCTTAAGTCCTCTCCCACCTCCAGACCACCTCTCTCCAATCCACCTTTACTCTGAGCCAGGTTGATTTTTCTCAAATGCAGTTCTCTTGAAACCCTTTGGTAGCCTCTCTTAGCATGGTTTGAAAATCACTCCACAGGGTGGCCACGCCTTACCTCTCCAACCTCAACTGAACTATCCAACCAGCCCGTGGTGGCCACCACTCTGTTCCCACCACCAAGCCTAGATAACTCTTCTAGGCCTCCAGGACTTAACCTGATGTTGCTACCAACGATAAGTCTTTCCCAGCTGTCCCCTATGTACCGTGTTAGCACACAGCAGCCTGCCTTGTAATGACCTGGTCCTTGTTTCTCCTTGTTTCTACCTGCACATACTGCCAGCTACGTAACAGTAGGGGCTCAATATGAGTGGGAGGAAAGGAGGGAGGGAAGAAGGAATGGAATCACAAGAAAACTAAATGTAAGACATGAACTAATGAAAAATAAAAGAGCCAAGAAAGGATAATGAAAACCATCAAGGAAAATGAGTTGTATTGTGTGAGCAAAGTGGAAGAGAGGTTTCCAGCAGAAGGCTCTTAAGAGAAATGTTCTAGAGAAATTTGGTAACTAATAATTAAAATTTTATTTCTTTGTCTTTATTTATTTATTTATCATGGACCTCTCTGGCAATCTAGTAGAGACTACATACCCCTTCTCAAAATAATATTGTTAAATATATAAAAGACAATATGTTGTTGTTAGGTGCCATCGAGTAGGGTCTGACTCATAGAGACTCTTTGTACAACAGAACAAAACACTCTCCAACACAGTGCCATGCCTGGCACTATGTCAGTGCTTCTCTGCTATTCCCAGGGTTTTCAATGGCTGACTGTTTCAGGAGTGGACTGCCAGGTCTTTCTCCCAATATAGTACACAGTAATAACTAAAAGTGAGCTGGGGTTTACCTCAGTTGGTAGAGTGCTGCTCTGTACTTTCTGAGGACACGGGTTCAATCCTCAACACCACAAAACTGGGAGAAGGATGTGGCACTCCACACCCCACAAAAAAAAAATCCCAAAACAATCAGCCAGTGAAAAGCTTATAAGGGTTGCTATGAGTCGGATATGACTCGACAGCGTCTAACAACAACAACAATAACTAAAACTCCTTATAGCAAAATGTGACTCCAGCATATTAATACATTATATGATGCTCATATTTGTGCCTCTTTGTTAATACAGTCAGTAACAAGATCTAGCAGTAGTCCCACAAACTACTGCAATTTCTCAGGAGTGATGAAAGAAAATGATACTTGAAGATATTTGCAATAACTGTCATGTTGGCACTACTGTGGTTTGTTGCTACTTTCATAATTGAAGGAAATGCTAAACTTCAGTTCGAGATTAGTGAAAATAAAGGATTTCCTCCACCTAAATTCAGATTCCCCAGGCTAATCTATAGCCATACCACTGTGGCATCGATCCCATCAGATCTTGGAAGCTAAGCAGGGTGGGGCCTGGTTAGTACTTGGATGGGAGACTGCCTGGGAACACCAGGTGCTATGGGCTTGGGAGAAGGACCAGGCAGCCCACTCCCAAAAACAATCACCCATTGAAAACCCTATGAATAGCAGAGAAACACTGACAATAGTGTTTCACCTGCTGTATGTAGGGTCACTATGAGTTAGACACTGACTTGACAACACCTAACAACAAAACAAATTCAGATTCCCCAGGTTAGGATACCTACCCAAATCATCAAATTGGCAATGAGGTCCTTCCTCACTGACTTTTCCCAAGGCAGTTTCAGGCCAGTGACAGAGACAAAAGCCAGCATGAAACGGAGTGAGGAGTGCATGGAAAGAAAGAAAATGGAGGTTATAATTGCAGGCGCCACATTCTGGGCATTTGTGTGGCCAAATAAATGAAAAAGCCTGGAGTAGCCTGAAGGAGAAGAAATGCCAAGGGAGTATAGAAACAGAACACACTATCTCCTTGTGACCCCGAAAGCGACGTCAAGAACACAGCTACACCTCTGTCGGAAGTGGTCCCTTCATTGCAAGGAAGTGGCAACAGATCAAGGCAGGGCATTATTAGCATGGCTTTTGGTGAGGAAGGGAAATTACGAAGCCTTTGGAGCCAGAACTTCGAGAAAGAAGAGACAATCAATGCCATGGGACCCTTTTTTCTCTGAAAAATTGCCAGGTGCAGTGGCACACACCTGTAATCCCAGTGAGTGAAGCAGGAGGATTGCAAGTTGGAGGCCAGAGGCAGCGTGCATAAATTTCCGAGACCTTGTCTCAAAATACAAAGTAAAAAAAGCAAAAAATGGACTGGAGGTATGGCTCAGTGGTTTATCCTGCAAAAAGCATGCTTGAGGCCCTGGGTTCAACTCCCCAATACCAAAGAAAGAAAGAAAGAGAAAAAGAAAAGTAGCTAGCATTGCTTGGAATTGGGCACATAGTGAGTTGACTTGGAAGCAGACTGAGATTGCCACTCTTGAGGCTGTGGGGAAGACTGAGCCTCTGAGAAATCTGCTCCAGAGGCAGTCTTTCTTGTTCAGATAAGAGATGATCTCAGGGCAACAAAAGTTCTGCAACCTCTTCTTCTTCTGGGTCAGCACTAAGAACCGTCACCTTCTGAAAAAACAAGACATAAACCTCAAGAACAGGGCAGATCAGACCCAAAAGGTATTAAACACAGAACACAACCAGAATAAAAATAGGAAATGTTTAGCTTCCTCAATAACCACCCTTTCCTAGCCAAGGACAAAAAAATGCTCCTGACGTGTGATGAGGCCCGCAGAGGTGGCCTTTTGCGAGTCTGGGGCAAAAGAGAATAGAAGGAAAGCTGCATAGATATGCAAATACCCTATTCAAATCCAGACTTCGGTTTTCCTGCAACTAAGGATAATTAAGTGGTTAGAGAACTTCCTCTGAGCCCTGTCTCTGCCTTAGGAACAATCGTGGATGTGTTGGCCAGCTGACTTCATCCAGCATGACCCAGACCAAGATAAATCCAATTAGATGTCCACAGTCACAAGAACCAGAGCTGGGCGATGCAGTTCTGGAAGCTGCAATTTTCATCCAACGCTTTCTACTCTGGGACTGGAGCTCAGATGAGGTCTTTGGGCTCCGGCCAAGCCTACAGGAACAATCACATCATAATTGAACACTGATCACTGAACATTGTTTATTCTGCTTTTCCCTGCAAGGAGTTCAGAGCCCCTTCCAGTAGTGAGTCCACCAGCCTCCCGACACCTCTGTGCCCTCCTCCAGCCAGCAGCCACTGTTATCAGCTCACATTCCAACTCCCCAGCAAGTGAGGAAAGGGACTGAGTGAAGGTCACTCAACAGATGGGGCCCGGCCTTGGGCAGCATTAACTCCTAACCTTGTGCCTTATCATTCTTGGCAGGATTTATCTCAATCTGTGGGTTCCAGGGAAATTGCATAAAAGCAGCTCCTTCCCAAGAGTATTCAAGGTTAGAATCCATCCCTGGTGGAATCCACATGGAGCTTGCAGAGGATCTAACACAGGGGTTAAGGAAAAAATAATCACGTTTTCCAAACCTAGCAGCTCAGGTTTCTGATGTCCCTCCATCTGGCTGCATAGAATAGGCTACCCTCGATTCCTAGAGAGGGTGTGGATTGGACCTGATGTATAAACCAGAGTTACTGCTCCTAAGGATTATGAGACGCCGTCACACCTCAGCTTTCAGATAACTCCAGATCTCAGGGATCAGGTCGGCACCAAAACTCTAACGAGCTCCGTGGAACTTTGCTGTGGTTCACAGCTCGCTTTAGAGAGGAACAAACTCGGCAATCAACTCTCTCCACTCCATTTAGTAATCAGTGTGTGGCTGCAGAAATACAAACAAGTCCCTGCTCCTGTGAGCCTGGGGACAGAGCGCTCTCAGGAGCAGATTTGGGGAGGAATTTCAGGGTTGGCTTACACGCTCGGTAACCAGAACAGAAGGTTCCGTCTGGCAGCCTTGAACTCTGACTCACCTACTGCAGCAAATCTGCTCTGTGTGGCAGACTATTTAATGCGGGTCTGAGAAACAGATGCACTCTGTTTGAGTCACTTCCATATGAGGGCAGCTGGGCGTGGGAGGAAAGAGGCAGGAGGTGAGGACAGGTGTCTGCAGGTGTCTGTACCTGCAACTGGAAGGCCCCACCTGCCTTTGTCTCCTGATCTCGAGCTCTATTGTTCATTTTCTCTGAAGCTGGGGTGCCCCAGGGATTTCATACCCATGCCATGAGCTGCCTGTGGGTTCCTCCTGTCCACGCAGGATGTGGAAACGTTAGCAGCCACACTGCTTTTAAAAAACCATCGCCTATATCTACAGGCTTGACTTTTGCCTGAGGCCAATGCCACCTCGATTACCCAAAAATGCCTATGAGGTCCTGTGAATCTAGGTCTCCAGTGGAAGTAAAAGAAAGAACAAAAAGAGGTCCCAGCTACTGCCCAGCCTACAGCTGTACCAATGTGGCATCCGATCCCGTCAGATCTTGGAAGCTAAGCAGGGTCAGTTCTGGTTAGTACTTGGATAGGAGACCGCCTGGGAATACTGGGTACTATAGGCTTGGGAGAAGGACCAGGCAGCCCTCTCCCAAAACACAATCAGCCAGTGAAAACCCTATGAGTAGCAGAGAAGTACTGACAGTGCCAGGCATGGCACAGTGTCAGGGAGTGTTTTGTTCTGTTATATATAGAGTCACGATGAATCAGACCCAAGTTGACAGCACCTAACAACAACAACAAAGTTTGGGGATGGTTTGTTACACAGCAGTAAGTGACTGATACAAAGGAGAGAGTCACCCTCATGGTTCTTAGAAATAGGACACAGGGGCTACAATCTGAGTATCTTCCTCCAGTAAGCCCTGAAGGCTGTGACCTCAGTTAGAGAAGATATCTACGTATAATTTCAGCCACCTTTGCTTAAAGACACTTAGCCTCCATAGCCATACTCTGAAGTAACAACTTTAGTATGTCCTCTGTGCTCCTTTTCATTATTTTTTTCTATCTCATGTATGTTACCAATAAAATGACAAATAATAACACAAAAGGAGGAACCATGAAGATAACCCAGGTCCCAGCGAAGTGGTCTAGATGAACTTCTCCCTCTCTATTGACTCTGCCAATTCACTAGTTAAATCTCTATCTCTCACTCCTAAGTGAATGTCTTGTTCCTAAACTCTGTAAAGATAATAAAAGCTATTATCTATTATACTTGGACCCTGTGTAAGGGGTGGTGCCAAGCATTTCAGAGGTATTATATCAGTTAGTTTTTAAAATAACTCTATGAAGCAGATTCTACTCTTTCATTTATCAAAATTTAATCAACTAGGCACTCTTCTGGGTACAGGAGCCACAGAAACCCACAATGTGGACAAAGCCCCTGCTCACGTGGAAGCTGCCTTCATGTTGGAGAGAGACAACCAAGCATAGTGTGTAGGATGGGGAAAAAGGAAATTGTGAGAGAAAATAAAGCAGAATAAGAGCCGGAATGACCAGGCAACAACTAGGCAGGACACACCGGAATTCGTCCTGGACATGGAGATGTGGAATAGAATGCTCCAGGCAAATACAATTCCCTGAACAGGGAATGTGATGATTATACTATGCGAGTAGCAAGTCTGCAGCCAAAGTACCCAGGCATCCTATCCCACCTGATCTCAGAAGGTAAGCAGGGTTGGCCTGTTTAGTCCTTGGGTGGGAGACCACCTGGGAACACCAGGTGTTGCAGGCTTGAGAGAAGGACCTGGCAACCCACTCCCAAAAAACAATCCACCATTGAAAACCCTATGAACAGCAGAGAAGCACTTGTACACAGGGTTACTATGAGTCAGACCCGACTCAACAGCACCTAACAAGAACAATAACAAGGAGTAGCAAAGAGGTCCAAATAGCTGGAGCAACTACACAGTGTTTGCCGGGGCATGGTGGTGCATGCCTAGAATCCCAGCGACTCTGGAGGTTGAGACAGGAGAGTCACCAAGTTTGAGGCCAAAGGCAGCCTGTGCAACTTAGACTCTGACTCAAGATAAAAACTAAAGAATGGGCTGGGGGTGCAGGCACTGGTAAAGCATTTGCAAAGTATGTGTGAGGCCCTGGGTTCAATCCCCATTTACTGCAAAAAAATAAACAAACATAAAACAAGTACTTGCTAGGCACCCTGGAAAGTGCCTGTAATCACAGCAATTTGGCAGGTAGAGGCAGGAGGATCAAGAGTGTAAGGCTACAGGCATCTGTGCAACTTAACAAGACTCTATCCCAAAGTAAAATATAAAAAAGAGCTGGAGGTGCAGCTCAATGGTGAAGCACTTTCCTAGCATGCTTGGGGCCCTGGGTTCAATCCCCAGTGCTATTTAAAAAACCTATTAAAGGCAGGGTCAGGAATTAAGAAAGAGCCAAGTCAAAGAGGATTTGAAACACTTACAGATAAAGATCAAAGAACACAGTCTTCAGTATAGATTACACCTCAACATCAAGAAAACAAAAGTCCTTGCAATTGGGTCAGTAAGCAACTTCATGATAAATGAAAAAAAGATTGGGGCTGTTCCAGATTTTGCTTTATCTGTTTCTACAATCAACACCCACAGATACAGTAGTAAGAAATCAGAAGATGCATTGCATTGGGAAAAGCTATTGTAAAACACCTCTTTAAAGTGTTGAAAAGTAAAGATGTCACATTGAAGACAAAGGTGCACCTAACTCATGCCATGGTATTTTCAGTCACATCATTGCTTGTGAAAGCTAGACAGCGAATAAGGGAGACAGGAGAAGAATTAATACTTTTGAATCATGGTGCTAGACACAAATATCGAATATATTATGGGCTGCCAAAAGAATCAACAAGTCCTTCCTAGAAGAAGTACAGCCAGAGTGTTCCTTGGAAGCAAGGATGGCTGGACAATGTCTTATGTATTTTGGACATGTTGTCTGGAGGGACCAATCCCTGGAGAAGGACATGTTTAGGAGAGAGGCAGATCAGAGAGAAAGAGGAAAACACTCAACAAGATAGATTGACACAGTGGCTACAACAATGAGCTTAAACATAAAAAAGATCATGTGCCTAGCGCAGTGTCAGGGAGTGTTTCGTTCTATTGTACATAGGATCGCTATGAATTGGACCCAAGTCAACGGCACCTAGCAACAACAAATCAAATAGACTTCCAAGTCATAGCAAGAACTTTGACTTTACTCTGAATGAGCTGTGAAGGCACACAAGTTTTCAGCTCATCTTTTCATTTATTTACTTTATTATTTTATTTTTTGATAGTACTTGGGGGTTGAACCCAAGACCCTGCACATACTTTGCATATGCTCTACCACTGAGCTACACTCCTAGCCCATTTTTTATTTTTTATCTGGAGACAGGGAAGTTACCCAGGCTGCCTCTGGCCTCAAACCCATGATCCTCCTGCCTCAGCCTCCCAAGTTGCTGGGATTACAGAAGTGGGCCATCATGCTCGCCTTCCAACTCACCTTTTTAAAGAATCACTCTTCCTATTGCATCGTAGGGGAACAGGGACCAGTTCAGAGACTAATGTAATCACCCACATGGAATACGTCGGTGACTTGAATCTAGGGGAGAACAGAGGACATGAGGAGAGGCAGTAAGCTTTCAGACACATTTGGAAGACAGAAATGCCAGGTTTGCTGGCATTGGGATATGGGCTTGGAGAGACAGCCCTACCATCATTTGCATCATTTCACCCACTTACAAATGCAGAAACGAAAGGTAGAGTCATTTGGCCAGGATGATACAGTGAATAAACACCAAGCCATGACTCTGGTCAGGATCCCTTTGATTCCAGAGTGCATCCTCTTCACCAGCCTGCCCTCCAGTGTCACCTGGAAGCCTTTCTAATCTGTTAGTGCTATTGTCAGGTGCCATTGAGTCACTGTCTGACTCATAGTGACTCTATGTACAATAGGCAAATCCTATTGTCAGTGCTTCTCTGATGTTCATAGGGTTCTCAATGGCTGACTGATTTTTGGGAGTGGGTTGGCAGGTCCTTCTCCCAAGCCTACAACACCTGGTGTTCCCAGGTGGTCTCCCATCCAAGGACTAACCAGCCCTGACCCTGCTTAGCTTCCAAGATCTGGCAGGATCAGATGCCATAGTGCTACAGCTGCAGGCACTCTAAGCTGCACACATTGGAAATTCCACAGGGCAAACTGTCCTAATTCCACCCTGCCCCATCCACACATAAGACAGCAATACACCAGACCTCCCTGTCAACCCAGCAGATTGCTGAATTAGCACCATGCCCTCATGACTTGAATAACCTTTCCCCTTCATGTGAAATACAAAACCAAAGCCACACGCTTGGACTAGGACAAGCCCTTGGCCCCTGCCACAGCAAGCTTGACCAAACAAGCTTTAGCAATGACCAGGGATTGCCTAAAATCTGAGCTAACAGCTTTTCTCTTTTGCAGAGGCTGCCAGACAAATCTTCATAGCTGATTATGTAAAGAGGTCAGAATAACAGTGTCATAAGGGCCTGGCAATCCACTCCCAAGGCAATCCTGAAACAGTCAGCCATTGAAAACCCTATGGGGGTTGCTATGAGTCAGATACCGACTCAATGGCACCTAACAAGAAGAAGCAGCCCATCCTAGAGAAGACTTAAGAAACAATATATTTTCAAGTCTTACAATGATTTTCATCACAACTTGACACTCAGTACTTGTGAAATTTGATGTTGAGAAGCTTTTCCACTAACGATTTCCGTGAATTTGAAGAGCTTTGACTTTTTTATTCTAGCTGGAATTTTCTGGCCAAGGACCTTTCTCAGTGCAACACAGTGATACGACAAGAGTGTTTGTATGGCTGCTTCTTAGAAGAGTGTGCAGATACAAAGGCCCTACACACACATACACACACACTCACTGTTAGTAATCAGATGGTCATGACCCTGATGCACTCAGTTTTTTAATTTAAAAAATTTATTAAAGCCTCATTAAAATTCTCTAACACAGAATATTTTTAATAAGAGCCATGGTCTTTTATTTCAAATTTTCTATCACCAAAGTTGACAGAAAAGGACCTTCTATGGCTCTGTGTGTGTGTGTGTGTGTGTGTGTGAGAGAGAGAGAGAGAGAGAGAGAGAGAGAGAATGTGTTGTTGTTAGGCGCTGTTGAGTCTGGTCCAACTCATAGTGTTTCAATGGCTGATTGCTTTGGGATTGTTTCGGGAGTGGGCTGCCAGGTCCTCCCATTTTTGCAGTACTGGGGGTTGAACCCAGAGCCTTAGAGAGTGCAGAGCAGCACTCTACCAACTGAGCTAAATCCCAACCTATCTGTATCTATCTATCTACGTACACATATGTGTATGTGTTCCTCTCCCTCCCTCCCTCTCCCCCCCCTTTTTCTTTCCCCTCTCCTTCTCCCTCTCCCTCTGTCTCCTCTTTCCAAAGCAGAGGATTCCCAGATTTTCAGCTGCAAAGCCTTAGAGACCCTAGAGGTCCAACTGTTAAAAGCACCAATTTCCGGCTGAGGAGTCACGCACACAGAGGGAAGGATCAGTGACATCACAATTTATTGCCCCAAAAACAACCTCCTCAACTCAAAGCAAAACCATAATTAGGGGTATGAAAGCCCCTCTGCTAACTGGCACTGAAAGAGTGATTTACAATGCATTCTGCCTCACAGTAGAAGGCTCTTGGCAGCCACAAATACAGGTTTTGTGTATTCAGAGGCAAAGCTCAGAGAAGCAGAAGAGAGTAAAAAGGACATTCTGCATGGGAAGTGTGCCTCTTTCCACCACATTTGTTCCATAAAGTCACAGTCCTCAGAGCCCTTGGAAAATTCCCCATGGGGGAAACGAACTTGCCCCAAGGTAATGACAGAGACCAGGCACTTCCTTCTTTTGCTTTTGCTTTTTTTCTTTTGAGCAGTTCCCTGTCCGCTGAAACCTCCTGGTTGCTATTTATGGCTTTACAGGAAGACAGTGCTCAGACCAACGAGGAAAATCCTAATCCAGTTTTAAGTCATGGAACAATGCGGATCTGACCTTCCTGGAGATAGGAGATTTAAAATAGTATTAAGTTCTTGTAGTGGAGGGAGCTGTCAAACACTAAAGCTACAACAACGCTCTAAGATAAGCAGGTGGCAGGCGGCACGCTTCCCTGACACCCCAAGGAAGAGAGGAGGGCAGACTGCAGGCCTCAGAAACAGGAGGGAGAAAGCCAAGGAGGCCAGAGGACGATAAAGAGATAAAGAGCACAGGATCGGAGCTCCAGAGGATTTACCTACCAAGGAACTCTGCCAACGGGGACACTCTTTTCCCAGCATCCCCACCCGAGCCAGCCTGTTTCCAGAAGGTGCAGGATCAGGAACTCACTGAGCCAGCTCCCAGATCCTGGAGAGCTGTAGAGGTGCTCATCTTAGTTTTTCAGATCAGACCAAGGGGCCCCGGGGCAGCAGCTGGGACCTCAATTTCTTCCTCCCAAGACAGACCCAATCTCCAAATAGAATTAACCTTTGGAAACTCTCTCCAGGGGATTAGGAATTAGCCAATTTTGAGAACCCCTGGGAAATGGCTCTATTTGAAGGGAGAGAGGAGTTGGATCACAGTGCTCTGCACTGAGTTTGAGGAGACACACACGTGGATACCCGCAGACTGAGAAAGCAAGGTATGCAAAAAAGAATGCACTTTAGACTTCAAGCAGGCTGTCTCTGAGCCAGTAACTTATGCTCTGGGTCTTATTTGTTCAAAGAGTTGGAATAATTATAGCACTGACTTGCTACGGACATGACTTGTGGTGATTTATCCCAAGTGCCTGGCACAAGGTTGTTACTCTGCTGTTGTTCAATGGAGTGGGGTCCCCTCCGATGCTGCAAACCCAGAATTAATGGCCTTAACCCTCAGCAGGTGATACTTAGGAGTCAACGGGGTTCAGGAGCTATGTTAGCTGGGCAAAGGCTAAGCATGAGAAGAAAATTAACCAAGGAAAAGAAAGGGGCTAGGGTTTAGCTCAGTTGGTAAAGGGCTGCTCTGTACTTTCTGAGGCTCTGGGTTTGATCCCCAGCACTGCAAAAATGGGAGAAGGACCTGACAGCCCACTCCTGAAATGATCCCCAAAACAGTCAGTCACTGCAAACCCTGTGAATAGTAGAGAAGCATTGATGATAGTGGCAAGCATGGCACAGTATTGGGGAGTGTTTCGTTCTGTTGTACATTGGGTTGCTAGGAGTCAGAGCCAACTCAATGGCACCTAACAAAACAATAAAAAGAAGTGCAAGACGACTCAATATCCAGGGAAAAGTGGGGAAAGAACTGGCTGGCCACTAGTCCACCAACAACAGGTCTGGGGCCACAGAGAATTTTCACACACCAGACAGGAAACCAGTGACCTTCGAATTTCTGGGAAACAAGTACTCATTTTTTAGTATAAGTATGTCCTCCAAATTGTATGGGCATACTTTCACCAGACATTTTCTTTGCTGTTCATCTAAAACTCAAACATAACCAGGCATCCAATTATTTTGCTAAATCCAGCAACCCTGAGCATCCATTGCTGCAATCTGCCAAAAGCAATGTGGAAAGAGACCAAGAGAATGGTTTGAAAAGTTAGAAAAAGGATATCCAGGGAGCTCATCATCCACTTTGGCCGTGTGGATTCAGAATGTCCCTTATTCCCCTTCCCAGGCAGGACCGAGCAGCTGGGGAAAGAGGAAAGGCACAGGGTGTGAAGAGCAGGCACAGGCTTGGCTTAGAGAGAGAGAGGGCAGGAGCGGTGAAGAACGGAGGGGAAAGCAGGAAAGAGCACAGGAGGGTGGGCTGAGTGGCTGGCTGGAAGGACAGCTGGCAGCAGACACAAAGGACTCCTCAGCTACTGTCAAGATAAGCGTGGTGTGAGACCCACTTCCTGCCACCAGGGGCTGGGAGGAAGTCTGTCTCGGCTGCCCTTTTCCAGGGTGCAGGATCTCAATGCCCTCACAGCCACCGCTAAGCCCTAGGGCACCGGGCGCTGCTCAGGTTCAACCACGAAAGCCCAGGCTGTGTGCCCTCAGACCCTGCCTTTACCAAGATGGCACTGTCTCTCTCCACCTGGGGAATAAACCCAGCCCATCCCCACCCCAAGCTCCTCAGTCCATGGGAGAAGGACCTGGCAATCCAATCCCAAGGCAATACCGAAACAGTCTACCATTGAAAACCCTATGAGGGTCGCTATGAGTCGGATACTGACTCGACGGCACCTAACAACAACAACAACATCCCCACCCCAAGCTCCTCAGTCCAGCTGGGCGTCACAGTAGAGATGTTCCTCCCCTGAGCCTGCGCGCTGCTCTGCAGGCTGAGCTGCAAAGGGTGTGGGAAGTGAGGACACTAAGGGGGGGTGGGGGGCAGTGGGATTGTCCCTCGGGAGTCCATGGTCATGGGCTGAAAGGAGGTGCAGAAGACGACCTTGAACCCTTCAAAAAACAAGGTGCAAACAAACACAAGGTCGACTAGGATGTACAAACGCCCAGCCCTTGGCTCTTCTAGACCATGGGGAGTGCTGGGCAAGTTGTGACATCTTCACGCTTTCCCCACTCCAGAAACAAGAAGGAAGCTGTGCCCAGGACTTGTGTAGGATGAAGGGATCCCACGGCCCCAGCAGCAAGCAAAACAGTGGTTTGTTAGCCGTGAAGCAAACGCCAACTCTTGAATTTCCTCCTTCCTGCTGTGGGAAACGCGGAGCCCATGGAAGCCATCCTGTCACCCTCGACCCACACACACCATGGAGCGGAAAACGCAGGTCTGGGAGTCGGGAGAGGAAATGGCAAGGTCAAAGTGACCGCCTGGGGAAGTCTGACTACTTAACATGTTTAAAGCATTATTAGCCGGTCTGGAGGGAGTGGGCGAAGAACGAGAGGGGGAGGGTGTCCAAAGAGCTGGAGGAAAAGAAAGGGCTGTAAACTGGAGAATCCCTCCTGGAGTTTCACTGAACCGCCTGCAACACACCAGGGGCCAAGCGAAGAGAGGGCAAATGGGGAAGGAGGCAGCCAGGCAAACACAAAGGGAGCGAGTGTGGAGGAGAGGTTAATTGTGGCCGTCAGAGCTGAGTGGTTACATGGGGAGATTCATTTAAAATTAACGAGGCATCGGTTGCATTTTATAGGTCTTCCTAGGTAGCGCGATCATGAGCCAAAGGGGCAGAGATGGAACGGCTTCTCCAGAACTTTTCCTGGGCGACTCGCAGCCAAGGAGACAGACGCTGGGTCTCCCCATCAGAAAGGAACAAAGGTATGTGGGTCCAGTGGTTCAAGGACAGGAGAGGGGTCCTGCCAATGTGCATGCATCCAGCCAGTCTTCAGCAAAACAGGGGCCCCAGGAACAGGCAGAGCCATGGGGCCCTGAGACTATACATGCTTGAAGTTTGAGATCGAGCCACGTGCTCTGCTCTGAGATCACAGTGAAAGAAAGACTTCCATTAGCCACAGGCATGCGCCATATTGTTCTCGTGGATGGGCATCACCAAGTCAGGTCCGACTCATAATGATCCAAAGTCTAACAGAATGAAACACTCCCCAACACCATGCCATGCCCAGCACTATGTCAGTGCTTCTCTGCTATTCATAGGGTTTTCAGTGGCTGACTGTTTCGGGAGTGGGCTGCTGGGTCCTTCTCCCTGGTCTCTCTCAGTCTGGAAGCTCAGCTGAAACCTGTCCACCATGGGCGGTCCTGCTGGTATCTGAAATACCGGTGGCATCACTTTCAGCATCAGAGCAACACACAAGCCCCACAGCACAACAGGCTGCCAGACACATGGGGGTCTCAGAACCTTAGCCCCATCATTAAGCACCTCATAGCTTACTTACATCATTAAGCACCTCACAGCACTGAGCATGAGCTTCATTTACCACCACCCTAAGAGTAAAAAGCTGTGTGAATGACTCACCCAGGCAGTGCCAATAACTGCTTGGCATGGATGCTTCTAGAAAGACATGGATGCTTCTAGAACTTCACTTGGGATAGGATGCAGGGTAGACCAGCCTCTTAGTCTCTCTGTCAGGATGATCTTGAATCAAAAAACAGGGTAAAAGGTACCTCCTCTGGGAAGGGTCCCCGAGTGCCACAGACATGGAGAATTACTTCTCCCATTGCACATTTTGTTCACAGCCCTAGAATTTCATTTGCTTGATGTTTTTACACTACTGCTTGATTCAGGAGTGAGAACGCTGTCTTGTTCATCCTTATCCCCGCCACATGGCATAATGAAAGCTCCAGAAAAATCTGTGCCCACCATAGGTAAAGGAATGAAGTGAGTTTCTAACCATGGTAAACTATCCAAAGAAAGAAATGTACCAGAAAAAGAGAGAGCACAGGAGGGGAAAAGGCTCAGCTCCTACAGCTGCAAGCTAAGAAGGAAAGCATTATCGCGCTGGGCAAGACATCATCAATGTTCACAGACTTGGGAGCACAAGGCAGCAAGCTCTGGGGCTGGAGAAATGACTAAGAGAAGAAGTTGAAATAAAAAGACAAGTCAGACATGGTGGGACGTGCCTAGAGGCCCACTACCCAGGAAGCTGAGGCAGGAGGATTTCGAGTTTGAGGCCTGCATGGACTACATAATGAAACCTTCTCTCAAGAAAATAAAATTAAAATTAAAAGAGTTGCCCATCTTTTTTAGTATTAATGTTTCCCAAGGCTATAGGTTACAGGTCATCAGGGGTGGGCCCTTGTAGGGGTTGTGGGATCTGGTCTCTCTCCTCCTCCACTCTTTCCATCCCTGGCCATGAGGTGAGTGGTTTTGCTATGATCTGCTGGCTTATCACAGGCCCAAAAGCAATAGGGCCAATGAATCACGGCCTGGGGCCTCCAAACTGTGAACAACCTTTTTCCCTTTTAACTTGATCATCTCACGTGTCTGTTACAGTGGCAGAAAGCTGCCTAACACATGGCCAGAGAAAGCTAAACTCATAAGCTAAGATCCTCAGCATGTTAAAATCCTTCCCCCAACCCAGTTCTCTAGGCTTTATTAGATATGATCAAGTGAGTTTGAATGAAACTGTCTCCAAGTCCTCATTTTTATTTCATACTGACAATATTATTTTCATCAAGCTCATATTTCAAGAAGCTTTATTCTACTCTGGTTTCCCTGAACCAGGGGAAATTATCTTGTTCCTTCCCTTGAGTTTGAAAGAAAACCTTTCCATAACAAATGTTTATCAGCAGTGCAATTTCTTTTGGAAAAAAAAAAAAAAAAATATATATATATATATATATATATATATATATATATATATACCTTCTTGATATAGAAAGGAAAAGAATGCCAAGGTTGGGACAATAGAAAGACACCAGGAAAAGCTTAAGGGGGTGGGTGGGGGCACATTTCCAGAAGTTATGCCCTCTATATTTCCTCTTGGGAATACTGAAAAGGAAAAGGGGCCCCTGGATGGATTTCTGCTGGGCCAGGACTTAACCTTTGCCCTTGTACATCATGGGAAGATGTCTAAGAAAGGGCAGAGGTAGCCTGAGCAGCAAGGGGGTAAGGAGTTACTCAGAACCTTCCAAATAATAATAATAAGAATGATAATAATAATAATAATAAAACAAGGTGCCCCAATACAGTGAAAGAGACAGAGACAGAGATTTCAAAGAATGAGTTCAATTATAGGAGCTTCCTGTTGTTGTTGCTGTTGTTGTTGTTGTTGTTGTTGTTAGGTGCCATGAGTTGGGTATGACTCATAGTGACCTTATGTACCACAGAACAAAAAACTCCCTGATTCCATGCCAGGCATACAATCTTTTTTATGTCTAAGTCCACTGTTGCAACCACAGGGTCAATCCATCTAGTAAGGGGTCTTCCTTTTTTTTCACTCGCCCACCATTCTCCCAAACATCACGTCCTTCTCCAGGGATTGGTTCCCCTGACAACATATCCAAAATATGTAAGATACAGTCTAGCCATCCTTGATTTCAAGGAGCTCTCTGGTTGCATTTCTTATAGGTTTGACAGTCCATGGTATACTCAATATTTGTGTCCAGCACCATAATTCAAAAGCATCAATTCTTCTCCTGTCTCTCTTATTCAGTGCCCAGCTTTCACAAGCGTATGATGCGACTGAAAATACCAAGGCATGAGTCAGGTGCACCTTTGTCTTCAATGTGTCATCTTTACTTTTCAACACGTTAAAGAGGTCTTTTGTGACCGCTTTTCCCAATGCAATAAGCCTTCTCATTTCTTGACTGCTGCTTTTGTGGATGTTGATTACAGAACCAAGCAAAACAAAATCTTAGACAGCTTCAATCTTTTCTCCATTTACTGTGAAGTTGCATACTGACCCAGTTGTAATGATTTTTATTTTGTAGACATTGAGCCACAATCCATATTGAAAGCTGTGTTCTTTGATCTTCATCAGTAAATGTTTCAAATCCTCCTCACTTTCAGCAAGCAGAGTTGTGTCATCTGCATAACACAGGTTGTCAATGAGTCTTCCTCCAATCCTGAGGCCACATTCACATTCTTCTTTATAAAGTCCAGCTTCTTTAATTATTTCCTCTCCCCAGAGATTGAAGAGGTACAGTAAAAGGATACAACCCTGACATACACCTTGCCTAACTTTAAACCAAGCAGTGTTCCCTTGATCTGTTCGAATGGCTGCCTCCCGGTCCAGGTACAGATTCCTCATGAGTAGCCTAAAATCTGTAGGTCGGGTCAGCAGGCTGGAAACTCAGGCATGACTTGACGCAGTCCACAAGCAGGGTTCCTTCTTCTCTAGGAAACCTCACATTTTGTTCCTAATGCCTTCAATGATTGGATGGAGACCATTCACACCATCAAGGGTAATCGTCTCTACTGAGAGTTCGTTGATGGGGGCCGGAGATGCAGTCCAGTAGCAGAGTGCTTGCCTAGCAGGCATGAAGCCCTGGATTCAATTCCCAACACCACTTTTTTAAAAATGTCAATTGATGATAGATGGTAACCACATCTACAAAACACCTTCCCAGCAACAGGCAGATGACCCTTTGACTAATTGACTGGATACTGACGCTCGGCCAAACTGTCTTATGAGACTAAGCATCAAGGGCTGTGGGTGAGGTGGTAGGAAAAGATGGTAGGGATCACTCGGGGGACTTGAGGCAGCTGCTATTCAGCACCCCATACAGAGATATTTTAATATTTTAAGTAGTAGTCCCAGTCTCCTCCCTAAATGAGGTTTCTATAGAAGCTCAGGGCCCATTTGTAGTTAGACTGGCAACTTTCTCCTGGTTCTGAAATGCATTCCAGCATGATTATTGATAGGGAGAAACAGGGCAGAAAGCTCCTAGGTGGAGTGTCTCTTCAACAACTGGGAATGAGTATCAAAACAGCCTCTGGGCTCCATGATAATATCCTACCCCCCAATTCATACCCCCAAATCACTAGGAGGAAACTGCAACCATCAGCCTAACAGTAGACACAAATTCACAACTATTGTCATAGACACAGCAGCTCCTATTCATTAAGAATCTGCCAAACAGCAGCTCATGAGCCTTCATAATAGCACTTAGAAGGTAACACTACTGTTCGGATACATGGAGAAACTGAGGCTTCAAAAGATCAAGCAGTTGGTCCAACACTCTTCTAGAGAACTGGGATTTAAATCTCACTCCATTCAAATCAAAATCTGTGTTCTTTGCATAACATTACAGAAGCAAATAAACGTGCTGATCAGAGTAGATCTGGGGATTTAGGTTGCCCTAGTTTAGGAGCCTGCAGCCGTAGCCCTGTGGCATCCGATCCTGTCAGATCTCAGAAGCTAAGCAAGGTCAGGCCCGGTTAGTACTTGGGTGGGAGACCGCCTGGGAACATCAGGTGCTGTAAGCTTGGCAGACGGACCCAGCAACCCACTCCCAAAAATCAATCTGCCATCAAAAACCCTAGGAACAGCAGAGAAGCACTGACAATAGTGTTTCGCCTGTTGTACGTAGGGTCGCTATGAGTTGGATACCGACTTGATGGCACTTAACAACAAATTCAGGTAGACTGGTAAACAGTGCCCAGTGTTAAGGACCAGCAGTTTCAACCAGAGTGGAAGAGTAGTTTTTATGGTTAATAGTTTATCTCATAACCAAACCTCAGATACTATTGGTAGAATTAATTTTCTAGAAGATCTTTAGATCCTTAGTTTTATTTCAGTCCTGCCAAACTCATAAGTCTCCACCACTTCCATAAGTCCAGTGCTGAAGTTCACAATAGAATGCAAACTATGGCTGATACTCGAATACATATAACTCTATTAGCAATGCAGTACATAACTACATAACTACAAATTTATCAGCATGTTTTGCTGCTGTAACATTTTGAATGGCATCCTCCTTGCCCCCAAAGCAATAATATTTTGATTACAAACTATTTCCCTTACCAAATATACTCCTTCCCAGAGAGAACTGCTACCATGGAAATCTATGCAAGAGATTTTTGTGGCATTGCATATCAAATCTGACAGCATAATTTTGACACTTCGTAAAAGTACATCTTTGTCTACATCTTCATAAGAAGATCTGCTTAATAGTATTCTTCTCAAATGTTCCTACAGTATTTTGTGCTGATGTCAAAAATGGGGACTCAGAATTTTGCCTGGCCTTTGGTTTTGCTTTATGTGGTTTAGACACTGGAAGAAGTTTGCACAAAATTTAAAAGGCACCTGAAGTCAGGTTGTGATTTAAGAAGAAAAATAAAAAAGATTTGCAGCTCCATATGTTATTCATAATTATCAACTTAGTAATAATGACCGATGCCTCTCTTGTAATACCCCGACCCGTGTACATTCCTCAACATATTCTCTAATGCCAAGCTCCTTTGGAAAGATTACTCTGAATTGGATTCATGAGAAACAAATTGGACTTATTTCACTCCAAGAAATTGGAACCGCATATAATAAAATAATGCCAAATTATGCTTGGAACTAGAATATGCTTGGTTCCGATTTCTTGTGACAAAGTAGTTCCAGATTAAAACTGAAGTGTACAATGTGGAATAAATCCTTTCTTATTTTTAGATATTGCAAATATCCCTAGCATTGTGTTTTTTGGGAAAAGAAAAAGTTCTGAATTTCACTCTGGGCCCTCACCAAATTACTGTTCCCTAAAGGGTAGGATTTTATATTAAAGGGTTTCTTGGGTGACTTCCAAAGGTGTTTGTTGAGGTCATGGAAAGGCCTTATTATAGAATGGCTTCATAGTGATTATAAAGCATGAAATCCAGGTAGTGTTTCAGAGGGAGCTCCAGGGAATTGCTTTTAAATATCTACTGAACTCAATAGCTTACAATTGAAAAAATAATCTATTAGTTTACTCTACTCCAATGACCTCTGTTTTACTCTCATGTATAGAGGAAATCAGAAAGGGGAGACTGGCTTTCCAGGGTTTTAATGAACTACTAATGCCTCAAAAGCATATTTCAGTTATTTTTTTTAAAACAACTATCATTGAAGGTATTGATATATTCAGTTTATACAGCCTGATTCATTCTCCGTCCAGCATTCTTTATCATTATTTTGAGCTCAAACAAAAAGCTAAATAGAAGTAATATTCTTCATTTGTTTATGCTAAAATACTCACAAAAAAGCTCCTTAAAGCCCTTCTTATGTTAGAGAAATGAAGAACTCCACCTTATCATACAGCTTTCCACAAATCATTCTCCTGGTCCATCCATCCATCTTATTTTCTTGACAGATTTCAAAATACATCACAAGCTTAACCTCTAAACACACACACACACACACACACACACACACACACACGTGCACGCATCTCCCCAATTCAAATTCAAGACAACAAAGAATGATATCAGGGAATAACATGATCGAACTTTGGGGTGAGAAAGAACCCACAGGGGCTGATGGGGAGGAGGCTAGGGACAGACAGGGGGCCAGGGCCAACAATCCAGGGGGAGATGATGATGACTGGGGCAGAGATTGAGTAGGAGATAATCAATAGAACTGACAGGTCTTAATGATTGATCAGACATAAGGGGGGCAGGAAGAAGAAGTGGGAGGAATCCCTAGTCATTCCCAAATGTCTACCTTGAGCAAGCGGTAAACTGTAGGGTTGCATTCTCATTTATAAAGAAAATGACATTGGGATGATGAAGCATATTGGGAGGGAAGGGCTGTAAATTAAATTTTGGTATAGCGATAAGACATCCAGCTAAATTACCCAGAAAACAGTAGGCTAGAGAGGTCCTGTTGAGAGGCAGAGATTGAAGGGTTCTGCAGATTTCCATGGTTCCAAAACCTTTTGTCTAGAAAGGAAACATGTGTGGCCCAGAAACAAAAACAGCTTGAAGTAGCACATGGATAGAAAGGGAGGGATGGGAAGAGACACTCACAAAAGAAACTGAGAAGCAGCACATGGAGAGGAAAGAAGAGAACCAGGAAAGAATGGGGTCTTGGAGGTAAGAGAAGGAGACAGTTTGAAGAAGAGGAATTTGTCAACAGTATAAAATGCTGAGAAGTCAAGAAAGGTGATGGGGGCTGAAAAGAGTCTATGAGATCTGGCAAGGTGGAGGCTGACGATGACATTTGCAGAAAACACTTTGCCTGGAGCTGAGGATGTGGCAGCCAGATGTCAGTGGGCTGAGGATGGATTGACAGATGAGGTCATGGACACAATGCATGAAGATCAATTTTCTAGAAATGTGTCCATGAGAGGAAAGGGAGAGGTAAGGCATACATATTTAGAGGATCCAGGGTCACAGGATTTGCCATAAGAGTGGAACACCTTGACCATACATAAACCAATGCCTGTCCTATGAAGTCAACTTCAAAGTTCATTGCCTTGTATTGGCAACTTAGATTGTGCCGGTGTCTGATCTCCCTCATTATACACGAACTTCTGTTAACACGTGGACCATGCATGGAACCCACAGTCTTGTGGGACATAAAAGCTTGAACATGACAGGCATCATTCATTACCTCTCCTTATCTTATGGCTGAAGCATCTAAAGCCAAAAGAGAATGAGTAGCTCAATCTCTTGCACAGGAGTGGTTAGAAAAAAATCCCCAAGGGGTCTTTTACATACAATTTTCCAATAAGAAGAAAAGGTTTTGTTTTCCAACCCAATTGTAGGAAAATTTCAGCCTAAGGACCATCTCAAATAGCCCTGATCCATGGATTTCCTCCCTGGCAAAGTAGGTCATCTTTATCTGGAAAAAAACAAATCAATCTCCACTTTTAGTCCAAGTTGGAATCAATTTGTAGGTAAAGAATTGTAGGGCAATGTACTTTTTCCAATTCCTACCACCTCTCTACTTTGCTCTTTTCTGCTCTTGTTGTTGTTGGGTGCTGTCTAGTCAGTATTCGACTCATAGCAACCCTGCTTACAACAGGCAAAACACTATTGTCAGTGCTTCTCTGCTATTCACAGGGTTTTTAATGGCTGATTGTTTTTGAGAGTGGGTTGCCAGGTCCTTCTCCCAAGCCCACAGCACCTGGTGTTCCCAGGTGGTGTCCCATCCAAGTACTAACCAGGTCAGACTCTGCTTAGCTTCTGAGATCTGACACCACAGAAAGTTGTTGTTGTTAGGTGCCGTCA
The DNA here is from genome assembly GCA_007922755.1 of Pedetes capensis. Lineage (NCBI taxonomy): Eukaryota > Metazoa > Chordata > Mammalia > Rodentia > Pedetidae > Pedetes > Pedetes capensis. The sequence goes on from VMDO01005061.1 coordinate 94,086, forward strand.
ACTGGGTGTCCAACTCACAGGGACCCCTATGTACAACAGGCGAAACAGTATTGCTAGTGCTTCTTTGCTATTCATAGGGTTTTCAGTGGTGGATTGTCTTTTGGGGGGTGGGCAGAGGGTTGCCAGGCCATTTTCCCAAGCCTACAGCACCTGGGTTCCCAAGCAGTCTCCCATCCAAGTCCTAACCAGGCCCAACCCTGCTTAGCTTCCGATATATGACAGAATTGGACCCCACAGTGGTACTAGTGTAAAATAGGGGTGTTTGGATGTTGCTGGTGGGGGACTATTTCTGATTTTTCTGGCCTATCAATAGCAGGTATACAGCAAATTTCCCAAGAACATCTGCCTTTAAAACCCCACATAGTTGCAGGTGTAGTAAATGGGTACATTTGAAATTTCAGGTGATTAAAGGACATGAGCCGACAGCCATACCACTGTGGCATCCAATCCCAACAGATCTCAGAAGCTAAGCAGGGTCAGACCTGGTTAGTACTTGGATAAATGACCTCCTGGGAACACCAGGTGCTGTAGGCTTTGGAGAAGGACCTGGCAACCCACTCCCAAAAAGCAATCAGCCATTGAAAACCCTATGAACAGCAGAGATGCACTGACAGTAGTGTTTCATCTGTTGTATGTAGGGTCGCTATGAGTCAGACATGGACTGGACAGCACCTAACAACAACAACAAAGGACATGAACTAAACCTTTGGCCTTTTCAATTTTCTACTCCTTCTTCAGCTCCCTCTCCAAGGGTCTTTCATTAGTTAAGCTTAAATCCCTTTTTAGTTACTGTCAGGCAAATGTAGGTGTCCTATGCGAGGAAGAGAAGTAACCCACTTTGGGGACAGCTGATTTATTACATACAGAGAAACTTCTTGTTAGTTTCCCAAAAGTTATCTCTTCTCTTGTTATTTGGAAAGTGCAGTAATTTTCCACTTATTCTCCACTGATGTAAAACAGATTTGTCTGAAACCTAGAAAAAGCTCCACTTTGCATTGGCATTGCTTTTATTTATTTATTTATTCTTTTTTTTTCCCCCTGGAAGACCATGACAATCGCTTGGCTATGTATGCCTATATCGGGCTTGGCCACGGCACCATACTGCACTTGCAAAAATGTTCTTTCTAGATGTGGCGAGGAAGAAAAAAATCCTCTACAGGCTGAACTAATACCATCTGCCTCTCCAGCATGCCTTAATTGTATTGGCAAAAAGAGCATTTCTTATTTTTTAAAGCTGACTGTAACCGGATTGTTAGAGGAACACCATTAAAAGGATAATGACAGTGTTACCCTCAAATAGATTTTCTTAAAATAATTGCTTTCCCCTATGAGTGCTGGCAAGGCATTTGTGAAATTCTGTTGGGGTCAGCAGGTTCTTCGACGCAGCCCGCCAGAAGATTGCTTTCTGACCCATCCCCTTGTTTGCCTTAACCACAGCCATCCCAGTTTTCCTTAGCTATCAATGTTTGTTTTTGCAACTGTATCACAGCCCAATCTTCCTCCTCCTCCTCTGCTTCCTCCTGCCCCTCTCTCTCTCTCTCTCTCTCTCTCTCTCTCTTTGCAGGCAGTTTTCCCATTGGTCCAGGCATTGTTGCTTCTTTACTTCATCTTAGTGGAAATCTTTTTATTCTGGGATTGAAACAAGCCTTGTTGAGGGTATCACCAATCTAGAAGATGACAGGCTGACCATGAATTTTTCCTTTTGGTTTTTTGAGGAAGGGGTCTTCATAGGCCAGGCTGGCCTCGAACTCACCATCCTACTGGCTCTACCTCCCACATGCACCACCGCACCAAGCTTCTTACTCGGTGATCCTAAGAAGCGTGGCAATGACCTGCATGAAGCAGGGTGAGTGTCTGATCCCTGTGGGGAGAGGGTGGAATCCAGCCTGCTCAGAATTCCCACAGAGGCTGCTATTCTGTGGCTGGGGAGTGGGGAGCCAGGGTTGTGTGGGGCTGGCCCAAGGCTGTGGGTATGAATCAACAAAGAACTGAAGGCTGTCTTTAAAAAGAGAAGGTCTAGGACAAGAGGAAGCCTAACACAGGAAGCCAAAGGGGTTTATTTGGCAGAAAATTGCAAAGCAGTAATTCAGGGAGAAGAAAAAGACTTAAAGAGATTCCCAGGGACGAATGTGTGCAACAGGACAGGGCATTTTATAGCCACCCCTTCTCTCTTTCAGTGAGGAAGAAACTGTTGCAAGAATCACTTTATGCAGGAGCAAAACCAGAGTTCATATTCATGGTTTTATTTTATGCCCTGCCCCCGAACCACTCCAGAATAGGCTTCCATCTCTGCTGAATGTGGTAGCTCAACAGTGGTCCTCACCTACTCAGAGGTCAGAAAGCATTGGCTTAATTTTGTTGACGTTGGACTTCGGTTCAGTTAATGTCACTGGATTGACAGACCACCTTGTCAAACCCACCCAGAGTTATTAAACTAACGGTTTACATAATGGAATACAAAGCTGTTCTCTCTGTGACTCCGTTTAGAATTCCGTTCTAAGTACAGGATCAAGTCTGTGAGTGCTTGGGTTTCTCCTGTAAGTGATGCATGGGAGGCGGATGAAGGTAAATTGAAACACTTTCCTGCCACGTTACCTTTTCAACCCACTTGTTTACAATTTATCAGCCACGTATGAGTTACAAAGAAAATTTATTGCTTGGAAAGATGATGCAGAGTTCAAGAGAGAATCACTAATAAATTGATAGAGAAGTGTTTGGTTAGTAGAGAGTGCTATTGAAATGCAGAATAAGAAGCAGCTTCTTCAAGGTCACTTGCCCAAGAGGAGGCTAGAAGTCTGGATGCCTTGCTCTTCATTTAACAGACCTGCCATACAAAGCCTAAACGAAGTAGGTCTTTAACCCCACTTAGGAAACAGTCCCCCCTTTTTGTAGGTGGTAGTCTAGGTTCGGGCTGGGATTTAGCTCAGTTAGTAGAGCGCCATTCTGCAGTCTCTGAGGTCCTGAGTTCAATTCCCAGCACTGCAAAAATGGGAGAAGGACCTGGCAATCCATTCCCAAGGCAATCCTGAAACAGTCAGCCACTGAAAACCCTATGAGGGTCGCTATGAGTTGGATACTGACTCACGGCACCTAACGAACAAGTCTAGGTTCAGCTAACAGTAAAACAAGAAACAGAGGGCTTCTTCTTGAGTCTTGAAGTGCAAATAAATCACCTGAGATCTTGCTGAAAAGGCAAGCTGGTATTCAGTACATCTGGGATGGGAACTGAGGTGCTAGAGTTCTAATAAGCCTCCAAGTGATACCAGATGCTGCTGGTCCAAAAGGCTGCTCCAGTTGAAAGCACACGGAGAGGTGTGTAGATTCCTATGGTCACTAGGACTTCAATAGCTGGCAAAGACCATCTCTGAAGGAAAACAGCACTGTTTGTTTAGTGCTCAAGATTCAAAAGTGGAGGCATCCTGGTTAGGGGTGCCTAGAAGGCAGATAGAGATCTAAAGTTGGAGTTTAGGAAGAAAGTAGAACTGTGAATAATATTTTGGGACCTGTGGCTATGAGTATAAATAACTCCACAGATAAACTCCTCCACCTTCTAAGTTCACAGTCCATTATTATCACTGACTCATTCAAAGCCCTATTTTTAATTTTTTAAACAAATTTCCTCATTTATTCATTTCTTCATTTGCTTTTATCCCCATTCTTCCTACCACAAGCAAATGCCTAAAATGTTTGGTATATATCCTTTAATTTTGATAATTGTTCTCATATAATGTATAGTATTTCATGTGCATTTTTATTTCATTTTTTAAATCAAGGTATAAAAGACATCCAGTAGAGTAAAATAAGCTTAATTATGAAGATGGCCGAATTTACACGTAGGTACACACGTAGGTAACCAGCACCCAAATCAAGACTTAGAATATTTATCTGCAGCTCTGTGCACGTTTTTAATTTCCATAAGTGACACTGTGCAATAGAAACCATTGTGTTTCTTACCTCATTCCACAGCACAGTGTTTTCAAGGATGATATACAGTATTGTGTTTACATATTTGCTTCCAATTATTTCATAGGATCCTCAATGGTGTATCTGTCACATTTCATTTGACATTTCCCGATGAAGGACATCTAAATTGCTTCCAACTCTCTTTACCACAAATAATGCTAGAATGAACATCCCCATTTATATTTTCTCGTGGACCCGGGTGAGCATTTTTTTCCAGGATAGTGAATATCGAGTCATAGAGCATAAATATACTTAATTTAAATAAGACTTGGCAGATTGCCTTCCAGAAAGGCTCCACCCATCTGCATTTGCAAATCCTTTTATCTCAAGCCAAATTTATGTATCTTTTGAATGGTCACTGTACTAACCTGGACTCAGGCAGCCAGGTTTTATTAGGGTTACATATAGATTTTGCCTATAAATGGCAATTCATTCATTCACTCACTGAAAAACTCTTTCTTGAGCACCCACAATATGCTTGGTACTTTTCTAGAAGATGAGAATACAGCCATAAAGACGATAAAACCCTAACCCCCTGGGAATTTATTTTTTAGTAGTTAAAATCATTAAGTGGTTGAGATCACTTATGAAGAGTATGGAGTATGGAGTAGATAAGAAAGCCAGGAATAGGATTTTTTTCAAAAGTTCTGAGAAGCATAAAGAAAACCAGGAGAAAGGGGTGGCATAGGAAGGAAGAGAAGAGGGTCTTAAGGACAGGGCAGTATTTCAGACGGCTGTGATTAGGTGGTGGGTCACCAAGAAGACTTTGCCATAGTCACAGATAAAGAATCAGAGAGTAAGTGCCAGGCACGGTGGCACACACCTGTAATCCCAGCAGCTCTGGAGGCGGAGGTAGGAGGATCGCAAGTTCGAGATCAGAGGCAGTCTGTGTAACTTAGCGAGGGCCTGTCTCAAAAAAAGTAAAAAAAATAAAAATGGGCTGGGGGTGCAGCTCAGTGGTCCACCACTTGCAGAGCATGCAAGTGCAAGGCCCTGGGTTCAACCCCCAGTACTGAAAAAAAAAAAAAAAAAAAAAGAATCAGAGAATATAGGATTTTGAGCACCCTGAGATCCTTAGTGACATCTCCTCTGCTATGGCATCCATGTCCCTAAATCAAGTCCATGCACCTCCACTTCTCTGAAACCAATGTGCTGTTTTCTTCCCTCAGTCTACATTCTCTTCTAAGAAACTCCTTCCTCCTTTAGTGAGCACAGCTCACTCTCCCATTCCTCTAGAGCAAGTGTTCTGAATTCTGGTGTAAATGCCACTTTGTGATCAAGGATAAAAGGTGCTGATCATTCTGAAGAGTGGGACTCTTTTCCCACCCAAGAAGTTGGTCAATGCATGTGAATTTAACAAAACTGTTGTTGTTAGGAGTTGTTGAGCCGGGACCAACCCTGTGTACAACAATACAAAACACTCCCTGACACTGCCCAGTGCTCTGCACTATTGTCAGTGCTTCTCTGCTATTCATAGGGTTTTCAATGACTGATTGTTTTTTAGGAGTGGGCTGCCAGGTCCTTCTCCTAAGTGTCCAGCACTCTGTATTTCCAGGCAGTCTCCCACCCAAGTACTAACCAGGCCCGACCCTGCTTTGCTTCCAAGATCTGATGGGATCCAATGCCACAGCAGAACGGCTGCATTAGGGAAGATGGATGTATGGGGAATTGGTAGTTTTTTTTTCCTCAGTTTGATGGTTGGAAAGATAACTTCAGATGGCATATCATTGCTATGGCTCTGTCTTAGTCTCACTCCTCTCCGTCTTCCTCTTTATCACTGTGTTTCTATCTGCCTCTTGTGTTCAACCATTTATATTCCCACAGTTTTTCTCCTGACGTGGGCACGAGACTCATTACTGCACGCCTGAATTACGGTGACAGGAAGACCTCCTGCCTCAGCTCCTGTCCACAGAGCGCCACACCATCATCGCCACTGCAGAATGTTGCTTCTCCTCTATTGCCTTGGCATGAACCCCGCAGCTTAGACTGACAGCCCTCCCTTCGCAACCTGGCCCTGCTCTGCCCTGTATCTTTGATTTCCCATTATCTTACAGCTGCCATCTCCAGCCTCACCAACCTGGCTGACTCCACCTTCCCAAAACACAATGTCAATCCCACATTCTCATCCTCTCACTGCTCCATCTACACTTCTACAATAGCAATTCTCAGACTTTCTGGTTTCAAGATCCTTTTACATATTTAAAACTATCAAGAACCCAAAGGACTCATTTTTTAGTGGATTAGATCTGTTTTACCATAGTATAAATTAAACCAAGGAAGTTTCTAAATATTTATTAAATCATTAAAATCCATTGATCTGTCTTACACTTTGAATGGATTTTTTATCTACTTAGGATTTTATAGCTTTGAGCATTAAACATTTGGAAAACATTGACCCACCGAGTTATACAGAACTTCTAAATGTCGGTACATCCATTACAGAACATTTATATATTTCCATATATTTGTGGACTGAGGTTTAGCTCAGTTGGTAGAATGCTGCTCTGCACCCTCTGAGGCCCTTGGTTCTATCCCCAACATGGCAAAAACAGAAGGACATGGCAATCCATTCCTGAAGCAATCCCAAAATGATCAGCCATGAAAACCCTGTGAGGGTAGCTATGGATAAGACCCGAGTCAACAGCACCTAACAACAACATATATTTATATATACTTAAATATTTAAATATATATATTTTAAATCCCATACATTCATATCACTAACAAACTCATAAGAAAAATCTTCAGTATTGGGAAACTGTCAAATTCATGGTGGTGAATACAAGTTTTCCCACACTTCTACTTTTTATTTGAAAGCTAGAATTTTCTAATTGGTAACAAAAATATCAATTGTTATCCTTGAAGTGATAGGCTAGCTTCGTTCAATTCCCAGAAAATATTTGGCAAATACCCAAGTCTTGGCAACTATAGTTCATCTGTCAGTCACTGTGATAAGTAGAAAAAATGCACCACCACTACGCCCCCACCCCAATAATACAGTCACCACAGAACCTAAGAATATCACCTTTTTTTATTGCATATATAAGTTAAGGACCATCGAAAGAGGAGCTTATCCTGGATTATCCAGGTAGGTGCTAATCCCAACGACAAGACAGAAAGAGATTTGATATAAGAAAAGAAGACACAAAGAAGATAAAGGCATGTGAAGACAGAGGCAGAGATCGGAGTGCTGTCACAGGTCTAAGGCCACTAAAGCATGCCAATCACCACCAGAAACTAGGAGAGGCAAGGAGAGAACAAAGTCCTGCCAGCCCATGATTTTGGACTTCTGGGCTCCAGAACTAGAGAGAATACATTTCTATTGTTTTAAGTCATGCCAGCTTTGGTAATTTGCTACAGCAACCTTAGGAAATCAACATGGTCCTTCTTTCAAGTGAAAATCCATATTCCATGAGCAAGCTGCTAGTTTAGCTAGTAACTTAACCAATCACTCAAGTACTTATCTCATGGCCATTACATTTTAGTATGGAGCTACAGTGCTTTATAGACAATTCTCATTTTGTGACCCAAAATACTAAAAAGATTTACATTTAAGAATTGAAACTGGGGCTGGGAATGTAGCTCAGGGGTAGATGCTCATCTAGCATATATAAGACCCTGGATTCCATCCCTACCACCAAAAAAGAAAGAAAGAGAGACAGAGAGAAAGACTGATGTAAGACTTAATGAATTAAGAATTTATAATGTTTAGCTGGGCATGGTGGCGCATGCCTGTAATCCCAGCAGTTTGGAAGGTGGATGTGGGAGGATTGCAAGTTCGAGACCAGAGGCCGTCTGTGTAATTTAGCGAGACCCTATCTCAAAAAAAAAAAAGAATTTATAATGCTTCATTAAGGACACTCTTAGTTGAGAGTAGTATTTCTTATACTATAAGTGAGTGGCAGTAGAGAACACCATGACCATTGGTACAATAGGTACCACTACCACGGTTCTTACTAAGTTGCCAGAGTTTTACCTATGCTCACATTTGCCCCATCAGTTCAAATATAAATACAGAATAAAGCATACCATTTTATCATTATCATGAAAATTGCTTTGACCTCAAGGATCTACTGAAAGTATCTCAAGGTCTCCAGTGCCTACAGAGCACATTTTAGGAACTACCAATGCAAATACAGGAAAATAGTTATAAAATGTAGGTGATAAGTACAGTGATGTCTACTGAGCTTGTCTTTTTTTTTTTTTTTTGGTCTAAATATTTGAAATTTTATATAATGAAATGTGGAAGAGAAAGTTTTGTGTATATAAAAAAAATTTTTTTTAATTTACCTCACTCCGTGTTGCCTGAGTTGAAGGCATAAACTCCTCTCATTGGTCTATCATTTTCATCTCTTGTCCCTCATTATGCCATGTGCTAGATTATCTGCAAACCCTGGACTGCTGAGAGACATCCAGACATGACCTTTACAAACTTCATTTTTTTTGCATGTGCCATTCCCTACTCCAAAATGCCATTCCTCCTTCTGCACCCTTCTTGGTCCAGGAAAGATTTTAGTCTTCAAGTTTGGGCTCTAATATTTCCTTCCCTGAAGAATCTTCCCTGGTCTCCTTAGATTGGCATTAGACTTTAGACTTTTGCTTCTTAAAGTAAGATTAAAGAGCAGAGCAGCTAGGCATCTGCCCAGGATACCAGCAACCATGGGTTGCTAGCGCATCAACAGAATAAATGAAACAGTTAATTCAGGTCCCCGTGGTCAGCTCCTTGTGCGACAGGTGGCATGTAAATTAATAAGAACAGTTAACCAGTGTTCCAAATGGAACCGCCCCGGCCTGTTTCTCGTAAGTATTTTTTCCTGAACATGAGAGGTCATTTGAAACAACCTCAGGCCATTTCTGAAACTATTGCCTAAAATCGTTGAAATATGCAAAACCTCTTAGACCAAATAATGCATGGTAGGGCAGTACTTACTAGAAATGAACGGGTCATATTATTATAACCGTAAATCTTATACATTTTAATATGCCTCCTAAAAAGTTACCTGGTTTCAGAAATTCCAATTCCAAAAGATTCCAGTATTCTAATACATTCAGTGTCTATCACAAATCCCTTAAGCTGAAAAAGAAAATAAGGTTTTCTTATTAGAGAGTGCTTTTCTTTACATCTAAACAGATTGTATGTTGAAGATATATTTAATGAATATCAGCCTGAAGAATGTCAAACAATTCATCTGCCTGGGATGCCTGTGCTTCTGCCCAGTGCCATCTTCTCCTGTCCTCCTCCCACTTCACCTGTTCCTCCATTGTGACACGAAGGCACTGTGACTTAATTACAGAGATTTCTCTCTCCACGTTTGACTGCAAACTCCTTGAAGACAGGGACTGTCTGTGTTTGTATCCCAGGGCCTAGCCCAGTGCCTGGTACCTATGACATACTCAGTAAGTGTTAAATAAGTGAACACCTCACAGTAGGTGAGGCCCTAGTACATGTAAAATTTCAGATATCTGTGTACTCAGCTCTCATATAGTACCTGCATGGCTAGCAAAAGCAGACTTCCCCAGCACCTCTGGCAATTCACTTAATCAATTACACATTTATGGAAGGATGAACACCAGCAACTCACTGGACTTACAGCTGAATATTTAGGGACTTCAGAATAAAACAGTCTCTGCCATTCTGGAGTGAATAATGCAAATTCTACAGACATTAAGATTAAGCAGGCAGAGTACCATAAAGCAGAAATAGGGGCCTCTAGGGTATCCGGAATTTGAATACAGGGTGCTAAAGACATCTGTTCCTCCCTTTATTGCTCAACAGTGCAGACAGGGTAGTAAGGAACCAAGAACCAAATTTATAAGCATAACTTCATAGGCCACACAGCATATAAAGGGGGAAAAATAGCCAAGTTAACAAGAATGGAAAGAATTCCAAAAAGTATTCATAGTATATTCAAATGTCAATTCATGGATGAAAAATTTTTTTTTCAATCTTTGTCTGAGTAACCTATGGTCCAAATGACTGTTTTTCAAGTCCTAAGGTAAATGTCTCCCACTTGTCTGTCAGCCTGTCATGCTGTGAGGGCTTGCATGTTGCTGTGATGCTAAAAGCTATGCCACCAGTATTTCAAATACTAGCAGGGCCACTCATGGTGGACAGGTTTCAGCTAAGCTTCCAGACTAGGACAGACTAGGGAGAAGGACCTGGCAGCCCACTCCTGAAACAATTAGCCATTGAAAACCCTACAAATAGCAGAAAAGCACTATCAAAAACTGCTGGAAAATTATTGTGTGCCTGGCATAATGTTGAGTAGTGTTTCATTCTGTTGTACATAGGATTGCTATGAGTTGGATCTGACTCGATGGCACCCAACAACAAGATAAACTTTTCTCTTATTACACCCAGCAGAGACTGACAATAACAATCACCATAAGTCCCTTTATGTTTATAGTCTCAATAATCCTCATATCACCTTTAGGATGGGACCCAAAGGTGGTGTGGCTACAGGCACCTAAAGACTAGATCCACCAAAAAGGAGCACAAAAGCCTTCAATCATCTTACTGAAATCTCGTAACAAGGAAGATTAAATTCATATCAAAGAGGAGGAACCTGAAAGTCAAATGTCACACCTACAGCCCAGGGGAACTTGGTCCCAGGCCATTGATCTTAGATCCATTCATTCCCCTAAAAACATTTCCTCCTCTTCTATCAATGTGCAGACCTCACCTCCAGCACCCTCTTCGCTCTCCCCCATGAAAAGAGCACTTAGGCCTCACCCACCTCCCATATTTCATGTGGCTCTGGTGCGCATGTGCACATCGATGAGCTTGCTGACCTTTTCTCTTGTTAATCTTCCCAGCCTTGGCTCATTTCAACAGACTCAAATGCCTAACCCTTCAGATGGAGAGTCTGAGCTTCCCCATGGAAACTAGACCTTAAACCACACACTGGGATTCACAGCAAGCCAGGGTACAGTCCATGCGTGGGAAAACTGTGACCTCCAGCTGCATGACCTGCTCCCCCTTGGTGTCACTGGTCACTGAGAAGCACTGGAGGGCTCCTTCTACCCCCTAGGTAGGACAGACAGCATCACAGAGGGACGTGAGGCACATCCTCACGTTGCTTTCCCTCTCTTTCTCTCATTCCGAAAGATGGAATTGGCTCTCACGGGGAGACAGCTATCTCATATGAATCTGTTCCATCTCTTTCTCTTAAACTATGTGAAAAATCACAATACTATTAGCAGGATGTGTTGGTTAGTTTGTGCTTCACCATTACCCAAATACCCAAGAGAACAACTTCAGAGAGGAAAGATTTGTCTTGGGCTCACCGCTCAGAGGGGTTGAGTTCACAGTGGCTAAGAAGCATGACAGCAGAGCAGGTGGCAGCCCTGCATGATGGAGGACCTGTTCACATCACAGCTGATCAGGAGCAGAGAGAGAGAGTGAGAGGTCGGGACCAGGCCCAGTAACCTTCAAAGGCCTCTCTATAGAGGCCCCCATGATCTATCTCGGCCACCTAAGTCCCACCCCTCAAAGGTCCATAGCCTCCCCAAACACCACCCCCCACGGAGGATGAAGTGTTCAAACATGAGCTTTAAGGACAGTCTTATATCCACACTATACTCCAGGTGCCACGGCCCACACCTGTAATTCCAGTACCTCAGGAGGCTGAGGTAGGAGGATCATGAGTTCGAGTCAGAGGCAACTTAGCCAGACCCTGTCTCAAAATTCAAAAAAGGTTTTTAAGAAGGGTCTGGGGCCAGGTGCGTTGGCGCATACCTGTAATACTAGCAGCTCAGGAGGCGGAACAGGAGGATTACAAGTTCCAGACCAGAGGCAGTCAGCATAACTTAGCGAGACTCTGTCTCAAAAAGTAAATAAAAGTGGACTGGGGGTGCAACTCAGTGGTCCAGCACTTGCAAAGCATGCAAGCACAAGGCCCTGGGTTCAACCCTCAGTACTGCAAAAAAAAAAAAGAAGAAGGGTCTGGGGTGCAGATCAGTAGTAGAGCACTTGCCTATCATGGGCAAGGCTATAGATCTTACTGGAAAACATGTATTTTCTGGTGATATAGGCAAGTGGTAGTGCATTTGCCTAGCATGCATGAAACCATGGATTCGATCACAAACTCCACAAAAAAAAAAAAATTTTTCAAAGCCCCCCTCTACACATATATCAAAATATTTTAAGGCAATAAGAATCTTAAATGTTAGGATATTGTAGGATATTGGAGTATTTACAAATCAATAACAAAATGACAAGACACCCCAATAGGTCAAGTCATAATCTATATCATTCACAAGACACACAAATAGACAAAAGGACACTTAAACAAAGTTCAATCTCTATTATTCAAATAAGTGGCAATTAATTTTCCTTTAAAATGGTAAAAAAATATTGAAACATTGAGGGTCTGGCTTTGACAACAGTGGCCTGACACACTCTCATGGCATGTGTTACCCCAGGAAGACACCCTAGAATAGTGTCTATGGCAAGAAGTTTGTCAATTCATACCCAGAACTATAATAACATCCCTATTTTTTTACTTAGATGCTCCATTTGTTAAAGAGTTTCTCAGGAAAACATGTCAGACAAGCACTCGAGACTTTTATCAAGCGCACTATTTTTAAAAAGGAAAAAAATGTGTGAGACAAATAAATGCCTACCAACACAAGGATAACTAAATAGAACATAGGATCTATGTTTTAGTCAGCTTTCTGTTACTATAACAAATAACTGAAATAGTCAACTTACAAGGAAGAAAGGTTTATTTTGGCTCAGGGTTTTGGCTGTATCAGTCCACAGTCACTTGGCCATTGTGTTTGGGCCTGTGGTGGTACAGTACACCAAGCATGGAGTACACAGTGGAAACAGGAAGCAAACAGAGAGGAAGAGGAAGTGACAGATCCCAATGTCTCCTTCAAGGACACACACCCCCAATGACCTAACTTCCTTCCACTTGCCCCCCATCCCTTAAAGGGCTCACTGCTATCTAATAGCACCACAGGCTGATGACCAAACCTTTAACACATGGGCCTTTGGGGACACTTATCCAAACCACTGCAATGTACATATAAGGAGGAATAACTGCAATCATTGGAATTCAGGTTTTAAAAAGAGTATTGAGTATTCTCAACAAGAAAATACTTGCACTAATCGAGATACCATACATGTCTGTCAGCTTGTCATGCTGTGGGGGCTTATATGTTGCTGTGATCATGAAAGCTATGCCACCAGTATCTCAGATACCAGCCAGGCCACCCATGGTGGACAGGTTTCAACTGAGCTTCCAGACTATGACTAGGGAGAAGGACCTGGCCACCCACCCAAGAAACAATTTATAGAAAATCCTATGACTAGCAGAGAAGTGCTGTCAATTATAGTGCCAGAAATGAGCCTCCCAGGCTAGAAGGCATTCAAGAAATGACTAGAGAAGAGTTACTTCCTCAAAGTAGAATCAACCTTAATGACGGGAATGAAGGAAAGCCCTTGGGACCTCCATTTGCTAAAGGGGCATGACTCAAAATGAGAGAAACATAGTGTGTGCAACATTGAGATTAAGCATAAAAAGATCTTGTGTACGGCACAGTGTAGGGTAGTGTTTCGTTGTCTTGCACATAGGGTTACTATGAGTTGTATCTGACTTGATAACATCTAACAAAAAACAATTGAGATGGGCTAGTTTATGCTGCAGTAGTAACTTCAAAATCTCAGTAGCTCAATACAATAAAAATATTTTTCTTGCTCACTACATTTCCAAATGAGAGTAAGCAGTCACCGAGGAAGAAGGCTTCCTCCACAAAATCACCCAGCAACCCAAACTCTCAATCTATATATGATATATTCATGTTTGTAGGAATTTTCTAAATCTTCTACAAAGAACACATTCATATCCACGACCAATGTAAAACAAATTTTATGTTTCAATATTAGTCATTTATCCTGTATTCTCTTGCCATTGGAAAAAAAATTTCTCGTGTCTAGCTCAGTAAATCCCCTCTAAAACTGACTTTGGCAATACTAACAAGAAACTAGGTCACTGCATGTAATCTAAGCTCCATCCAGAAAATGGGAATAACATTCCTTAGTCCTCTTCTATCCATAAAAGAACTAAATGAGAACTAATCAATAAATGTTCACTTAAATATATTTGTGTCTGGAGAAAAAAGTAATGCTGATCAGAGGCAAACCATTGTGATATTTCTCTTAGAACCCACAACTAAATTGTGTCACTCTACATATAAGATCAGATAATGTCTTCTTGTTGTTGGGTGCCATCAAGTCAGATCCAACTCATAGTCACCCTATCTGTAAAACATAAGGAAATGCTCCCCAACACTGCTATGCCCAGCACTATGTCAGTGCTTCTCTGCTATTCATAGGTTTTGGGAAATGGGCTGTCAGATCCTTCTACCATTTTTGCAGTGCTGGGATCAAACCCAGAGTCTCGGAGGGCACAGAGGAGCACTCTACCAACTGAGATAAACTAGCTGCTATTATCCCAAAGATCTGCCCAATTCACTTGACTATTCCCTAAGAAAATATTGATTATTCCCTGAGGAAATACATTGTTGTTGTTGTTGTTAGGTGCCGTCGAGTCGTATCCGACTCATAGAGACCCTCATAGGGTTTTCAATGGCAGATTGTTTCAGGATTACCTTGGGAGTGGGTTGCCACATCCTTCTCCCATTTTTGCAGTGCTGGGAATCAAACTCGGGACCTCAGAGACTGCAGCACAGCGCTCTACCAAGTGAGCTAAATCCCAGCCCAAGGAAATACATGGACCTTTCCAAATAATTCAGACTTAAAGGAAAAAACAGCTCAAAATATTAATTGTCTAGTGAGTGGGTTTTATTCTTGGTTACCAAGCCTATTCTTGATCTTTCTAAGTATTCCTTGGTTACCTTAGGTTCTAGAAATTGCCTTTCTTTGAATTTTCATTGTTTACATGGTGTGTGTCACACCAGCAACCCTTAATTATTGAACATCTTGTTTCAAGCACCAATTTCCCAGGTCAGGAAGACAAGAATGTTCTCAACTCCTCTTTCTGTAGCATGTTGTCATCTGGCTCAGCACTGCTAGATAAATTCTTGCTGATTTGACTTGAATCCATTGGGAGAAAAAGTAAGTTATGGATGTGAGCATGGTCCCTCAAAATGCCCCTGTGTTCACCCTGGCCACTCAAATGCTATCAAGTGACAGATGAAGTGCAATTAAAGAGATACACAGGATTAGAAATAGCAACAGAATACAGTTTGACTGTCAAGAGCCAAATTGAGATTCCATTATTTAAAAACCAAAAAAAAAAAAAAAAAAAAAAAATCACAGGCTATGTCTATTCAAAAAAAAGTAAAAAAATAAATAAGACTTTGTCTCACAAGCCTGTCAGTCCATCCACTGTCCATCAGTGAACAGGGAAAAGAATATGCCGCTGAAGTAAATCCCAGTGTATCAGGGACAGATGGAATGTTTGCGTTTGGAGTCTTTTTAAAAATTTTTAATATGCCTCACTAGTCAAAGGTCTCCATCGCTGTGCGGGGAAATTAATTAGTGGCAGCATTACCATTGCTGTATCGTTTAACTAATTGCTCAGATGCTGGGGATGAGGAAGGAAAATGAAGAAGGGTGGAGGTGATTATCACAAAACAGATGAAATTTTAATTAATGTTGTCTTGAAATGTCACTTCTTCTGCAACAAAGTAAGAATGACCTCTTGCTAGTAACTGATCCAGTGCCACCCTCACCGCACAATCACAATGGTTGTTTCATCCAGACACCCCCAGCTGGAGGGGAAGCAGTAGAAAGTGCTAAGGTGGTGGGAATATCCTCTGAGCACCATAACGGAACATCCCCACAGGGCCAGAGATGTAGCGCCGGGTGGGGAGGACCTTTCCGGGTGATACATGGACGATTTTCTTGGTGCATCTGCATTGACCTCAGATTGTGCAAAATCATGCATTTTGACACAAAAACTACAATCGTGTATTTAAAATGACGACCAACCTCCTTTGACTTCTTAGCTGTAAGTATGAGATTTAATCATATTGTTTGGCTCTGTGATTTATGGATATCATAAATCACAATGTGTTTTTAGTCAAGTAGTGTCTGTCACGATGCTAAGTGACAAGAGCAACTGGCTCTTAGGAAAGATACAAGCAAGACCTGTCTTAAAGATATTTTGGAGTAAGCAGCTTATCAGCAGCTGGGGGAAATGATTCCTTTTTTGCTGAGGCGAGCGGGGGCGCTGTTATTGGTCTTCCTCCACCATCATCCCATCCTCTGCCAGCACCCAAACACTCTCGCATCCATCACCTCCTCCTTTGATGGGGGCATGATAGCACCACTTACAAAATCAACATCACTCTGGCTTTTCCCAGCATGAATGATGACCCTCCAAAGGCTATAGGGCAAGTGGTAAAAGGAGGGAATGAATTACACTGCAATTGCCCTCTTGGCCCCGTACATACGGTTTGCAGAGATCATAGAGAAGAAATCCCAAATTAGCTAAATAAATTAATCAAAGGACACATATTTTGAGCTGACTCATTGTCTTCTGTGGACTACGAGGTGGGATCAAAAAATATGGTAAACGTCTAATTTTTTTTTAATGTATTACAGTAGAAGATGCATTCTCATTATTCTCTCTCAAAATCCTTCCCCTGGCTTCCAACACGCTTATCCCATCATCCTGGCCACTTTCTGAAGCACTTCTGGAAGTGTGCTTTCCTGAGTATTTTTAGTATCATCCTGCATCATGACAACACTCCATGTCACATGTTGTTTCTGGTATGGCAATTTCTGTCAACTAAAAACATAACAGTGCATCCTCATCCACCTCATTCACTAGCTCTGGCCCCATGAGACTTCTGGCTCTTCCCCAAAGTCAAAATGATCACAAAAAGTAAACATTTTGAATCCATTCTGGACATCAAGGCAACCACAACAGCACAACTGAAGTCACTCATGAAAGTGGACCTCCAGCACTGCTCAGAAAGTGGCAAGAACAGTGGCATAGCGTGATAGAAGCCGGGGGAAGTTCTTCGAGGGGGATTAATGGCAATGTGATTTTACTGTAACAAATTTTTTTAAATTTAAACATTCACTGTGTCTTTCGATCACATTTCCTATTATTCAATGCCCCAAGCCTCTCCACCAAACCGTGTTACCTTGTTCTGATGTTACCCCAATGACCACTTTCTGTGGATAATCTACTTTACAACACTAACTTACTTCAGAACATCTGTGACTACTGGCTTCACCCTGATGTACAATCATCCAGATAGCTTTTGCATGTTACATTCATTTGCTTTGGCTGTCATAACCAAACAGCATAGACTGCGTGGCCTAAACAACACAATTTATTCTCTCACGTTCTGGAAGCTACAAGTCCAAGATCAAGGCATCCGCAGGGCTTATTTCTCCTGAGCCCTCTCTCCTTGGCTGGCAGATGGCCGCCTTCCCCCTGTGTCCTCACGTGGCTTCCCTCTGTGTGTGTCTGTGTCCTGATCTCTTTTTCTGAGGACACCAGTCAGATTGAATTAGCATCCACTTATATAACCTCATTTTACCTTACTTCTGTCTTTTACAGGCTCCATCCCCAAACACAGTTGCATGCTGATGCATCAGGGCTTAGGGCTTCAACATATGAATGGGGAAGGGACATAATTCAGCCAATAAGACTTGGTTCCCCGCCCCAGGTCAACATTTATATAAACGAGCCTGCATATGCACTCACACAAATGCACAACACATTTTTCCATAATTGTCTCTGAAATTCCAACTTCCATTACTACATTCAGAGTCGGAGAAGAAAGAAGCCAGTTTCTCGCGGCTCAATGCAGTCTCTCTGGAGTAAACCCAGGGTCTTCCTATATGCGCTCAGGCTTAGCAGGCGTTTAAAACTTCCTCCAGGATTCTGACACCTCTATTTCCCAGGTGCAGAGGCAAAACTTCCAGCACAAAAGGATCAGATTGGCCAGGTCACTGATGATCACATTAAAATAGCCTGAATGAGAGGCAATAGAAATGGAAGTTCAGATAGGAACTGTTGGAAATGAGCCCCCATGTCCAAGGAGACAGAGAAACAAAGATACCTCGGCAAGGTGCTTTACTTCTGCAGAAGGGTGCGCAGCTGGTGAAAGCCACAGGTGCTGGGGGAGGAGTTGTTCTGGGCTTTTATCCCTAACACAGGCCCTCTGGCTAGGTCTCACCTCGTCTGCTTGAGGCTTTGACCTTACAATCTTGTCTTTACCCGATGGCTAATATTTAAGGCACAAGGGGGATGGGGAAAGAAGATGTTACAAAAGATTAATTTATCATACAGGATAGAGGTGGTGGAGGGGTGGAGCTGTACTGGTTTCTTGTTAGTTTTTTTTTTTTTTTTAATCACTTCTCTTCGAATAAAAGACAGACCTTAGGACCTCAGGAATGAAATCTTTTTCCCACAAAACTGAGGCTGGTTGGCTTCATCTCCTGACTCTACTTCTTGCCTTTGTAACCCTACCAAATGGCGAAATCTACAGCATGGTGGTGATGTGAAATCGACAGAGTCAATCCGTGTGAAGTCCTAGAGCTGCACTGGACGCGCAGTACACTCTCCATAAATGTTAGCTGTCATTATTACTATCAGGTTTCTGGAAAGTGGTTATTACGAACACTAATAGCTAAGATTTATTGAGTGCTTATTATGTGCCAAACAATGTCATAAGTTCCTTACATGTGTAACAGGTGCTAAAAATTATTTGTAAGAATTGTTAAAGCCTTTTTTCCACCCCCTCCTACATCTGTCTACCCCCACTGCCACTAGTAAAATTCTGCTTTGGTTCACTTGGCATTTCCCCATATCCTTAGCTCACAGGCCTTAATCCACAGATGGGGGAAATGCTATAAGCCTGAGAGACAAGGAGATTTGTATTTGCAATGAAGGGAATCCCAGGAGGAAAAAAAAAAAAAAAGGCTTAGCTCCAACAAAGCGTGGCAGGTGAGTGAGACCAGTGTTTGCTAGGAGGTAAGAGGGGACGATAGGGAGTTTTTCAAAGACAGCTGTTCTCTTCTGAGTGGGAGAAGTGGACAAAGTAGAAGGCCAAGAAGTGTTTTTGTTTTGTTTTTGTGGTGCTGGGGAATCAAAAACAGGGCCTCATCCATGTTAGATAAGGGTACTTCCACTAAGCACTACCCTCAGCCCTGAGGCCTCAAAGCTTTTGAGGGTTTAGCCATTTCCTATGCCTGCAGCCAGACCACTGTGGCATCAGATCCCATCAGATCTCGGAAGCTAAGCAGGGTTAGGCCTGGTTAGTCCTTGGATGGGAGACCACCTGGGAACACCAGGTGCTGCAAGTTTGGGAGAAGGACCTGGCAGCCCACTTCCCCCACCCCACCCCCCAAAAAAAATCAACCATTGAAAACTATGAATAGCAGAAAAGCACTGACAATATTGTTTCATCTGTTGCATATAGGGTCACTATGTGTTGGATACCCACACAAGGGCACCTAACAGCAACAGTGATGCGTATACTTGAGGAGAGGACCTGGCAGCCCACTCCCAATACAATCCTGAAACATTCTGCCATTGAAAACTCTATGGATAACAGAGAAGCACTGACACAGTGTCGTGCACAGCACTGTTTCGGGAAGCATTTCAATCTGTTACACATAGGGTGGCTATGAGTCAGACCTGACTTGACGGCACCTAACAACAACAACATGCATGTGCTACCCCCATGAAATTTTCTTAAGAAACTATGGTAAACACTTAAATTGCTTTCCACAGAACTTCTTTGAGAACATTCTTTGAATATGACTCTTAAACTATGACAGGATCACATGGGGACCTGACTTTATACAGTTTATTCATGCACACGTTTTCTTTTATCCACATATTCTAGTATCCTTGGATACTAATATAATCTCTCATTGGAAGAGAAAACTAAAACTTAAAGAGATAACTTGCCCATAGTCACACCAAAAGAGCCAGAGCTGAACGTAAATCTAAATAGTTTGACCTCAGAGGCTGACCACTGCAGGCTGACCACTGTGGCACATCAATTATTCCTGTAGCCTGCCTCCTGATGCATTAGACCTCCTGGATTACCTTCTCTGATTGTTGCCTAAAGGAAACTGATGCCAATTTTCTCCAAATAAATAACAATGTTTCCATTCATTAAAAACAATTCAGTGTGTGTATTTGTGTGCCCCTGCTTTCTAATTCATTTAACATGCACATTGTTTCAAGTTCAAAAGGTACAAATAGTATACAGCAAAGTCCCCACCTAACCTTGTCCTTCCAATCATCTGGTTCTCCTTCCCAGAGGCAAACAATGTTATCAGCTTCTATTGTGTATTTTCAGATAAAAGCATTATAAGAAAATGCTGTTCTTCTTTCTCTTTTGTAATATGTTAGCACAACATACTTAACATCCCACACTTTGATTTTTCCCACTGACATAGACATCTGGGAAATCATTCTTTATTGGTATATGAGAAGCACTCTCCTTTTTCTTTACAACTAAAAATTATCAATTAAAAGTGTGGCTGCATTTATATAGTAAGTTTCCTAACTGTTGGATGATTACAATATTTCTCAAATTGTGCTATTGTAAATGATGTGACAATGAATAACCATGTGTATAATGTCATTTTGCACATGCTAGTTTATCCATAGTATAACTTCCTAGAAACAGAATTGCCGAGTCAAAGGGCAAGTGCATATGTGTTTTTAAATAGATGCTCTCAAATTGCCCTACCTAGATTATTTTTCACAGAGTACATTCCTATTCAGTGTATAAGGCTGCTTATTTTCCCATAGCCTCTTCAACACAGAGGATTAATAAATTTTTTGGTCTTTGCCTATCTGATTGCTGAAGATGGAAAATCCATTTCTTCTCTTGCCTCAGGGTACATGAGTTTAAAGTATAACTTGCTGCCCACAAACCCCTTAATTCATTCACTTACACAGTACAAGGCATTTAACACATATAGGACTTGATCCCGGACACCTCCAGATCTTATAAAGCAAGAACTTTTCTCCATAATTATCTGTGGCTTAAGATTCCTTCAGATGGTTATGACCTGAGGAACTCCTCATATCTTAATTGTGGAATAACAAAATCACTATTAAAGTTTTAGAAGAACAAATAATTAATGTTCCCGGCCCAGTTTTCTCTCCAACCCCCACCCATCCAGCCTCAAGTTGGAACCAATTAAGAGAATCAGAATGAGGCAGATGGAAACCAAAATATCTGCTTTACTTCTGAGTAAAGCTGATTGGAATCTGAGGCTTAGATCTGGAAACAGATGGGTTCCCTAATATTTACCCCCACCCCAAAGGAGCGCCATTATTAAACTCACACATCCCATTGCAGGCGGGCCTGGGCAGGAGACATCTCTCTGAAGCAGTAGCCACTATTACAGAGCCTGAGCGGAGAGGTTTTTTGAGGTCAACCTCACCCACAGAGAGCTACAGAAGACCCAGCCACACGGCCCACCCAGCCCACAAAAGGGCCATCCAGCAAGGCAGCACTGTGCCACCCCTGTGTCTCTCCCTCCTGTGGCAAGGAGGTGGAGACCCTCCAAATGGAAGGAGGCGAGAGTGAATATTCCAGTAATTGTTTAACCTTGAGGGACAAATGTATAAAGAATGTGGGGCCGTTGGGGAGAGAACAAGACTTTCAAAAGTAAGGAGGAAGACTGTGTTCATTCACTCAACAAATATTGACTGAGGATTTACCAAAGTAAACGCCAGGCTCTGGGGTAGGCTAGAGCTCCACAAAAATGCATCAGACTGAGATCTCACTGGCAGCCAAATTGACACTGTAGAAGAGAGATAACCATGGTCATAAATCATCCTTACACTGCTCTAATTGAAGCACGAAAAAGGAATGGAGAAGGCTTTGCAGAGAAGAGGCCTTGGGCTGCGCTAGGCAGGGTGAGGCGGGCAGTGAATACCCTCATTTGTAAGTTATTCTGCAGGAAGGGTTTGTGGGCTGTGCAGGAGAGGAGGGCTGGCTCAGAAAAACTGAGACTGCAACAGTGGAGAGTGGATCCAGGTGGTGCCTGAGGCATGGAAGATGCTTCTGTGTAACTGGGGACCTGTAGCGAAGGGACAGACAGGCACAGAGATATAATACTAGGCTTGGGAGGTAGCATCTGCCAGACTGAAAAACCTAAACCTCAGTCGAGGGGGAAGCTTTGTGCCTTATAAGCAAAATTGACACAATCCAATTTGTTTCAAAAAGATCTTCTGGCATCAAAAGAAGAGGCTGGGGGGGATCGGGGGGAGAGGAGGAGGAGGAGGAAGAAGAAGAAG
>VMDO01005062.1:0-116313 GCA_007922755.1 Pedetes capensis
ATTCTTTTTCTGTCTCTCTTGTTCAATGTCCAGCTTTCACAACCATATGATGCCACTGAAAATACCATGGCATGAGTCAGACGCACCTTCGTCTTCAATGTGACATCTTTGCTTTTCAATATTCTAAAGAGATCTTTTGCCACAGCTTTTCCTAGAGCAATGCGTCTTTGGATTTCTTGACTGCTGCTTCCACGGGTGTAGATATTGGCTAGGATTTCTATTACAAGGGACCAGAGAAAGGCACAAAAGCCAACAGGGTAAGCATGTGACCTGAAGAGGCTTCTCTCTTGTACTTAAGCTCCTCAATATCAAAGAATACCCCTAGAGAAGGTGTAGAATGTGTTACTGTCACACTGCCATCTGGTGGAAAGACAAAATTTGTCCTTAGGTACAGAGGAGGAGGCTGAGTATGTCCAGTGGGCTGGCAGGTATGGAGATAATTAAGATAGAGGACACCATGTGGCTGTGAGTGTAACACAGACAGACCTGGGAACTCTACACAGGCATGAGCCTTTTTGTTTTCTTTGTAAAGGTTAAATATAATTTAAAAAATGCAATCGCATTATGTTTTATATCCCTAGAACCATCATGCTTTTGGCTCAGAAGTTAACATCAGACTTCCAATCAAGACAACACGCATATGGACAGCAGCCAGGAGGGAGCCTGCCTTTCATAAAAAGTTTACAGATATATAGATAGGTAGATAATAGATAGATTTATTGTATGTATGCATGTATGTATGTACACAGACACAAGGGTATAAAATCTAGTGAGAAGGGCTCATACATGCCCAGGTAGGGGATAGGAGAGGCTTTAATTGCCAAAGTTGAGGCCATGGTAAGGTACACAGGACATGGTGGAGAGTGGTGGCTTCCCCACCATCCTCCCACTCTAGACCAAAGTGAGGACTTGACAAGAAAGACAAGTATACAAAGGAAGATGGGAGATACTGGAAAATTACCCCACCTTTTACTAAACTCCTAAGAGCCCCTAAGTCATCCCAATTGCCTGGCAGTGCAGACCACTCTCATCCCTCCCAGCAAGATGCTGAGCCTACACTGCAGTAGTAGTCCTGACTTTAAGCTGCACCAAGCTGAGGCCTAAGGCAGGCTTCACAATGTATATGTCCACGGTGTTTTCCAGGGCAGAAAGCCAATACCTTCAAGGTACACCCCCCCCATACTCCAAGGTCCTCTACATTCAGAGGTCCTACGGGTTTTTCTTGACACGTTATTGGGCAAAGGTGTAGGAAAAGGAGAGAGGTTAGCTCTTTTAGTTAATGCCCTATGGCCTTCCCAATAGGGGAGGAATCAATGAATCCCTAAGAGGTGGTGGGAAAGGGCAAGAAAGTCATCTTGAGAGATAATACACAAGGACAAACATATTCAATGGAGGTGTAGATTCTGTTTTCTTCTACTGGGGCCTTGGCTCAGCAGAGTCCATTCCCAGTAAAGCATGGGCAGGAGCTCTTGGTGTTAAGAGTGGCCCCAACTCCTCCAGAGTCAACGTCCATGTCCTTAGGATGACTTGGTCCACAAAATGGAAGATAGGGCAGTAGAAGAGTACAAGTGGAGAAAGTATGGGTAGGGCCCAGTGGCACAGGGGGGCAGCGTGCTGTACCACTGATTTACCTGTGGCAAGGAAAAAAAGGTATATGGGATGTTAAAAGAAACAGAATAACCATGGCTAGGGATATAGCTCAATGGTAGATCATTTGCCTAGAATGTGCAAGGCCTAGGGTCTGATTCCCAGCATATCAAAAATAGAAAGAGAAAAAAGAAAAATATATAGAGAGGTATAAGAGAGAGATATGAGATGGGGGTTAGGAGGGGGTGCAGAGAGAGGGGGGAGAGAGAGAGAGAGAAAGAGAGAGAGAGGGAGAGAGAGAGGGAGAGGAATAATAATCAATGAGTAAAATGAGCTTGGCTCTGAGACTCACATGGTCTGGGGAGTAAAGAGGCTGGAGAGCTGGAAGCACTGGGAAGCAATTGCCTGGGAGGCAATGTTCAAGGCTGGACTCAGAGCTAGAACAATGAAAGGCAGAGTGATTGAGTGAACACAGAGCATCGCTTTTTTTCCAGGCCCAAACCATCTTTCCCTTTTCTATGTCTAGTAAGTTTACCAGTCAGAGCTGCCGGGTTCAAGGCTCCCAAGGGAACTGCTCCATTTAGGTGCAAGGCAGCAGTCTGGGCAGCAGCAGCAGCAGCAGCATTAGCTGTAGTTGGTAGCTGGATTCCAGAGCCTAAAATGTGAAGAAAACATAGAATCAAAACCCAATCTTTGATTCATCTCCATGGCTTTCACCCATCAGAGATACTTTGTACCTTCTGCCAGTTTGGCCATAAGCTGCAAACGTCCTCCTGATGATCCCAGATCCAGCTCGTGGTCCCCATCAGGAAAAGTGATGTCTGTGCCACCATCCAGACGCTCAGTCACATGACCAACCTTCATAGGTCGACCAGCAAGTTCAAAGCCATTTAACTGTTCCAGGGCCCGCCGGGCACACTCAGAGTCAGAGAACTATGAGAAACCCAGGCTTTGTCAGTCATCTGGCCACAGATGTGTTCTCAAAGCCCCACTTTAACATTCCCTAGTCCCACTATCCCAAGCAAACTGCATGCTCACTATAGTACAAATTTTTCTTTCCCAGGAAATGTGACCTAAGAGCCCCACTGCCCCAAAATAGTTCTCTGAAAAGGACTTTTTCCAACCGATCCAATGGCAATCACTCTTATTTTTCAACTTCACTAAGAATCTAAAAATGCACAAAGTCTATCATCTGCAGAAAATCTAGCCTGATGGCTATTTTTAAAATGGGCATATTAAAAAAATATATCAAAGACAGGCGGAGAGCCAAGGCCTCTTGGTTTTTAATTCATTCCTTAGAACTAGTAAGTATTAGTCCTCAATTAAGGACTAGTAATCTGGAACTCCAAACTCCAGACTCTGGGACTCCAGAGTGCAGGCTTAGGAGGGAATGCACTCCAGTACTGAGAGCAGACAGCACCCCCACCCCAATATATACACCAGTGCTGCTAATTAAGTGACCTGCAGAGGGCTTCTGCTCTCTAGTCCCTTTGATCAGCAGCACCAGCAACACCCTGGTAACGAAGAGGATTCCCAGTCTGCTGTTTTTGTGTCAAGACTGTCGACCTAAAAGGCAACAACAGAAGCCTTTCCATATCTGAGTCACACAGGAACTAGAAATGGTTACTTGCCACTATGGAACCATCAACACAACAGCTGGCTTTGTTTACTCTGGTATTACTGCCCTAGTACCTACCTAGCACATGATACTGAGAGTTCCTAAGTAGTTGGTGTAGGTGGCTTGTCTTTACTGGATACTTCAAGTAAGCAATTCCTCTGACAAAACAACCTACACCCCACACGCCCTCTGCTATGGGCAACAGTAGAGGTATACACTGCCTGGATTAAGCCCAGAAAATACCAAATTCTATCAGACTTTGTGGCTGAGAGCCAGTTCTCAGCCTAGAGTCACAGGGGGCTAGAAGAACCAATTAAAGGAAATAGAAGCAATTTTGTTGGAGTGTCGGGAAGAGGTGAAATCTGCCCACTACTAGGTAGTCTTCCTATTCTCCCTACAGTGCTAGTCTAGAATAAAGATAATTTGCAATGAAAAAATTGCTTCAAATAGGATAGTCCCAGGAGGAATATAACTTCCTATTCCCATCCCTATCAAGAGAATACACCAATTCTATAAAATATGTCTTTAAAAGCCCATAGCTAACCTCCCTCATGCCCCCAACCTTTTAGCTGCAGCCTGGAATCATTACTATTACCCAAAGAGTAAGTTGTAGAACGAGGGAAGCTGGATGAACTCCTGGACACCCCCATACCAGGGCCACTGACAGAATGTAGGAGCAAAGCCAAGATCTCAAGTAATGCACTCATCTCAAGGGGCAGAAGGCTAGTCCAAGCTTCAGGCACCAGGGTTTATGGGTCATTTAGACAGTTCCTAAAGGAGGAGGATGAAGCTAAGCTGCAAAATCAGACAAGTGGACAAACCCAAAGTAAAATTTAAAAATCAAAAGATTAAAGACTCACTGTAATGAAACCATAACCTTTAGAGCGGCCAGTATCTGAGTCCTTCATCAGGACAATATTATCAATCTGTAGTAGAACCAAAAAGAATTAGTAACAATCTTTTAACTAGCCTACATCCTTCATTATTCTTATTCAAATTGTTCTAAATACCTCCAATGTTCTCTCCAAATCTTCTTTTCTTTTCTGAATCCAGGGCCTTGATAGGCAAGTGCTCTACCACTGAAGTGAAATCTCCAGCCCTCTAGATCTTTTTTTTTTTTTTTTTTTTTTATTGTGAGGTGGAACCCAGGGCTTCATGAATGTTAAGCAAGCACTCCACCACTGAGCTGCATACACAGCCCCCTTTTATTTATTTTGACACAGGGTCTTACTAAGTTGCACAGGCTGCCTCTGGCTTCAGACCTGTGATCATCCTGATTCAGCACCTTGGCTTGCAGTCCTTTAGATCTTTTAAAAAGAGATGAAGGTCATCTTTTTCCAAAATACCTTTTCTAACTAATCTTACTTAATCTGGATGCACTTATTTGATTTCATTTTGTCTAACTTAAATTCTCTACTGAGCAACATGAATAGAGGAGCCTAACTTTCACAGCACGGACCCATGTGCCCATGACACATGTGGTGAATTAATCATGACCAAATAGAACACTCACCCTCCCCACTGTTTCTAACTCCCCTCAGAGGTTTCTCTCACTTTCTACTTACTTTGCCAAAGGGCTCAAAGATGCCCCGAAGCATGTCCTCAGTGATATTGAAGTGCAGGGAGCCCACATAGAGGCGCATTGGTCCACCACTGCCCTTTTGCAGGTTGTTGGCCATGGCTGCCAGTCGGTTTTTCTCAGCCTATGGAAGTTAGAAAGAAACAATGGGTCATGTTCCACATTTCTCACCACCTTAAAGTCTTGTATTCTGTGAGTTTCTCAATCTGCTCACCTGTGAGGCTTGCACAATGATAGGTACTCCCAGGAGCCGTTGCCCAGTCAGCCCAATGGCCAGTGGCACAGACTGAATTTCACAGAATTCCACATAGGCAATGCCCTTAGAACGACGTGAATTCCGATCTGAGATGATACGCACATCACGAACCTGTCCCAGGACACAAAGGAAATTCTGAGTTGGGCACAAAGTGAGATAGAAGATAGGCTACTTCAGGAGAAAACTAAGGCAGGAGGGATACCTTGCCAACAGAAGAAAAAAAGTCTTCCAGGTCTCGGGGCCGGATACGGGCAGCTAACTGCATACAGAAAACTGTGCGGGCATCACGTTCCTCAGGGTTCAGATTATCAAGTGGCTCTCTAAAGAGTAAAATGCATTGAGACTGCCCTCTCAATATTTGATCACTGTTCTCCAGCTAACCCTCAAGTAATACACATTCACGCCGTTTGGTTCTACTAACCTTTTATTATTCATACTCTACTATTCCTAAAATAGTGCTGTCTACTCACCTGATTGGGCTCTTCTCTCTGAATTGAGGACTCTGTCCAAACCTGCGCCTAAGGCACAGAAAAAAAATTAATTAACACTTTATTCACATTGGGCCACTGCTGGGTCTTTCATCATGAGAAAATCAGACTCCAGCACTGCATCTCACATGTGAACTCTTAACATAGGTTGAGTATCTCTAATCTGAAGATCTGAAATGCTGCAAAATCTAAAACTCTGTCAAGTGCCAATATGACACCACAAGTGGGAAATTCTACAACTAACCTCACATGAGGGAGTGTAGTCAAAACATAGGCACACTAAAAATGTATAAACCTACCCGCAGGCTATATATATGAGAGGAATATGGAATATAAATGAATTCTGTGCTTAGACCTAGGTCCCCTCCCCAAGGTATCTCATTATGCATATGCAAATATTCCAAAATCTGAAACACTTCTGGTCCTAAGCATTTCAGAAAAGGAGTACTCAACCTGTACCAGCCCTCCGGTGATTGACTATCCTTGTAACACAACTGATTATAAACACCCTCAGGAAGAGTCCATAATACATTTGTTATTCTTGCCAGATTAAGATTCAAGAGTGAGGCTGGGCACTGTTGCACACACCTGTAATCTCAGCAACTCAGGAGGCTGAGACAGGAGATCACAGGTTCAAGGCCAGAGGCAGCCTGCATACCATCTCAAGATAAAAAATGAAAAATGGGCTGGGGCTGGGAGTTCTGCTCAGTGGTGGGGTACTTGCAAAGAATGTGTGAGGCCCTGGTTTCAGTCCCTCAGTAGTAAAAAAAAAAAAAAAAAAAAGGCTCAAAAGTGAGGGCTCGGATATAGCTCAATGGTAGAGCATTTGCCTAGAATGCACAAGGCCTTAGGTTTAATCTCAAGCACTGTCAGAAAACAAAAAATATAAGGGTAATATCAGCAAAAAAAGGTGATACCCAGTAAGAAGTGGAGGGCTCCTATAGCGCACACGATCCTCACGACGCCAATCTCGGCTTCGTGACTCACTACTGTGTCGTCGATCCCAGCTACGGCTGCGGTGACGGCGCTCCCGATCACGACTCCGGCTCCGACTATTTCTCCGTCTATGCCGATCCCGGTCTCTACTACGACTACAGAAGGAAACAAAACAACCTCTTTTCGTTTTTAATGCATAGTATTCCATGGTAACTTCCCCTTTTAATAGTTCTCAAAGCCAAACGGCCCCCAGCATTACTGACCTGCGCTTTCTATCCTTGCTTCTAC
The DNA here is from genome assembly GCA_007922755.1 of Pedetes capensis. Classification (NCBI taxonomy): domain Eukaryota; kingdom Metazoa; phylum Chordata; class Mammalia; order Rodentia; family Pedetidae; genus Pedetes; species Pedetes capensis. The sequence goes on from VMDO01005062.1 coordinate 6,753, forward strand.
TATGGCTCTGACTCCTCTTCTTCCTGTGAAAGAGCACATAGTCTCACTACTGGGCAGACTGCATTCTCTCCCCCCAAAAAAAGGACAAGATTAAGATCAGGATGAAACTGAAAGCATCAAAAGACCAAAGCCCAGAACATAATCTGGCAGTAGTTCCATAGTCACTATACAATACCAACTGACACAAAGCTCCTAAGGCTGTCAAGCACCTGAAGTGGCCATTCTCCGCCTAAAAGCCAAGCAAAAGCTATTGTTTCCACGTCAAGGCACCTCTTGCTAATTCATTCAAATAAGCTATATTAATGGTAGGATCTATCCACAAATGGATACACTGGAAAGCAAAGGCTTGTTGTAAGAACAAGTTAGGTGCCATCGAGCCGAGTCCAACTCATAGAGACCCTGTGTACAGCAGATGGAAACACTTCCTGATTCTGTGCCAGGCAAACGATCTTATTTATGTTTAAGCCCATTGCTGCAGACACTTGTATCAATCCATCTGGTGGAGGGTTTTCCTCTTTTGCGTTGACCTGCCACTCTCCCAAACATGATGTCCTTCTCCAGGGACTGATCTCTCCTGACTAGATGTCCGAAATATGTAAGACACAGTCTGGCCATTCTTGCTTCCAAGAAGCACTCTGGTTGCACTTCTTCTAGCACAGATTTGTTGGTTCTTTTGGCAGTCCATGGTACATTCAATAGATGTCTCCAGCACCACAATTCAAAAGCATCAATTCTTTTTCTGTCTCCCTTGTTCAATGTCCTGCTTTCACAACCATATGATGCGACTGAAAATACCATGGTATGAATCAGACGCACCTTCGTCTTCAATGTGACATCTTTGCTTTTCAATATTCTAAAGAGATCTTTTGCCACAGCTTTTCCTAGAGCAATGTGTCTTTTGATTTCTTGACTGCTGCTTCCACGGGTGTCAATTATAGAGCCAAGCAAAGCAAAATCTTGGACAATCTCAATCTTTTCTCCATTTACTGTGAAGTTGCATGCTGACCCAGTTGTAAGGATTTTTGTTTTGTTGATGTTTAGTCGTAACCCATATTGAAGGCTATGATCTTTGATCTTCATCAGTAAATGTTTTAAATCCTCTTTACTTTCAGCAAGCAGAGCAAAGACTACAAGGCCATTATTAAAGCAAGTCACCATTATTCCCATGACCCACTGCAGCCATTATTAAAAGTCAGCTATCTTAAGAGCAACCACCTCTCTGTTCTGTTTCTCAATAGCCATTTCCCTTCCCCAAGTTGTCAACCCATTTCTTCACCCCACACTCACTTGCTTGAATCCCCAGTGGTGGAGCTCCCACTGGTACCACTGCCACTGTTGCCGGTGCTGCTGGTGGTATTGCTAGGACTGTCCTTTTTAACCTCTTTCCTTTGCTGCTCATCCTGAGGAGTTCGCCAGGAAAATGTCACAAGGTACAAGGTAGCAGACACATAGATTCCATTGCACAAAAAGAACATAAGTGGACAAGGAAGAAATCAAAGTACTCGATTATCTAGCCAGTTTTTGAGCACCTAGATCTCCTAACAAAGGGAGTAACAGAAGAAGCCAGGAAACTACCAAAAGGAAGAGATCAAAATGACAGATTTTGATGTCAAACATCAGCTACTCAACAGCTATTCCATTGACATATCCCAGGAGAATGAGAAACTGGTGCTAGGTCTGAGGTAAACTGACTTTCCATTGCCACTGAGAATTACTAGTAAAGCACACATTACCACCACATTGTGGGCCCACCCCTGGTTTTCAGGACCTTTTCTAAAAAAAAGTATGGTCCTTGAGCACTGGTCCCCAGAAAAGCTTACTGTAAAACTAGGCTTTTCACGAATAGTCACTGAACATAATAAACAAACAGGGAAAAAGGATTCACAAGATGTTCAAACTGCTAACCCACAGCTGCTCTTTTCTTATCAACCCAATTCCAGGAATGATGTGGGGAATATTACCTCCTCTTTTTTATAGGGAGCTTCCAGCATGGCCTCAATCACTATATCAAAGTCATCAGATGCCATCGTGTCAGATCTGAGGAGAGGATATCATTACATAAGAACCTGATTTATATTTTTCCTCCCCTTCCAATACCACATTCCCTTGCCCTCCAAGAAACAGACTCTGGGATGTATAGTTCTGTTTCTTGATCGCCTAAGGGATCTTACCAGCTGTAGCTTATTCTAGGTTTGTTTTTTGCACCTCACAAATCTGAATTAGTTCTGCTTTGTGACTTAAGAAATGGTCTAGAAAGAAACTGAATACCTAGATAGAGACAAAATACAATATACACCTTACCCTATAAGGAGAAAATATTGGTACTCTAAAGTACTATTCAGTCCACAAAGGACATTAGACCTACATTTTTAACTGCTCAAAATTCTGAATAAATAACTAGTTTTAACTTAAAATCATACAAACAAGCACACATTTCAATAAAAAGTTAAAGACTGAAGACTAAAAATCAGAAAACAAAGCAACACCAGAATGATGGAAATGTGCCTTAAGCTCTTCTTCACATACCCCAAACACAAATTATGGCCTCATCACTAAGCATTTTCTATCCAGTACCAACTAGAGTTTAGGTAACTTAGAAATATGTGATTAAGATAGGCTTAACTGGTTCCACTTTGAAGCCCTCCTGTCTGGCAAGCAGGGTAAAACTACTCTCTTCCCCCAAGCTTTCACATCTACCAACTGTCTTCCCCCAGGTTAATCTGCCACAGGTCTGTCAAATAAAAAAAGCAACAGATACAAAACAAAATCAATAAAAATAATATTTAAAAATTACTGGTCTGGAATTGTTGATACATACAACATGGATGAATCTTAAAATAATTATGCTGAAAGAAACTTGACCCTCCCCCAAAAAACTGTACACCGATGGTTCTGTTAATATAAAATGCTAGAAGCTGCAAACTATAGTCACAGAAAGCAGATCAGTGGTTGCAGAGATACCTCTGTATGTAGGGAGGGGTTGGGAGAAGAGGATTTTAAAAGGCCCCAAGAAAATCTTTGAAAGTAATGGTTTCACGGGTGTTTATACATATTAAAACCCATCAAATTGTACACCTTTTTTTCTTTTTGGAGTATTTGGGGTTGAACTTAGGGCCTTGCATATGCTAAGCAAGTGTTTCACCACTTAACTGCACCCACCAACCCCTTCGGCTGTTTTGAGACAGGTTGCATAGGCTGCCTCTGGCCTCCAACATGGGATCCTTCTAAGTCAGCCTTCCAAGCTGTTGGGATTACCAGCATGCACCATGGTGCCCAGGTCAAACTGTTTTTTTGGGGTTTTTCTGCAGTACTGGGGGTTGAACCCAAGGCCTTGTGCTTGCATGCTTTGCAAGTGCTGGACCACTGAGCTGCACCCCAGCTCATTTTTTTTAACTTTTTGTCACAGGGTCTGCGCTAAATTACGCAGACTGCCTCTGGTCTCAAACTTGGGATCCTCCTGCCTCTGCCTCCCAAGCTGCTGGGATTATAGGCGTGTGCCACCATGCCTGGCTCCCAGCTCAAACTGTACACTTTAATACATGTAGTTTTTTTTTTAATGTATTTATTTATTTATTTAGTGGTACTCAGGAGTTAAACCTAGGGCCTCACACATACTTTGAAAGTGCTCTACCACTGGGTTGTACCCTTAGCCCATTTTTTGTTTTTCATCTTGAGCCAGGGTCTTGCTAAATTAAGCAGGCTGCCTCGACCTCCCGAGTCACTGGCATTACAGGCATGAGTCACTCTGCCCAGTGCAGTTTTCACTATTTATTTATTTATTTTTGTGGTACTGGAAATTGATCCCAGAGCCTTCCATTCAGTAAGCACTCTATCACTAAACTATATCTCCAATCCTTTTTCAAATTTTTATTTTGAAACAGGGTCTAAGTTGCTCTGGCTGCCCCTTGCCTTGAACCTGCAATTCTCCTGCTTCAGCATCCCAAATCACTGGGATTACAGATGTGTGCCACCGCATCTGCAGCATGTAGTTTTATTGTATGTCTATTATACACACCTCAAAGATGACAGGAAATAATTAAAAGTATGCTGAGCATGATCACACACTTGAGTGCCTGTAATACTAGCACTCAGGAGGCTGAGGGAGGATGATCATGAGTTCCTGGCCGGCCTAGGCTACATGGCAAGACCCAACCTCAAAAAAATAAAATAAAATAAAATAATAAATAAAATAATAATAAATACTAATCTGAGGAATGCCTGCAGCCATACCATTGTGGCGTCTGATCCTGTTAGATCTTGGAAGCTAAGCAGGATCAGGCCTGGTTAGTACTTGGATGGGAGACCACCTGGGAACACCAGGTGCTGTAGGCATGGGAGAAGGACCTGGCAACCCATTCCCAAAAAACAATCAGCCACTGAAAACCCTATGAATAGCGGAGAAGCACTAGTAATAGTGCCGAGCGTGGCACAATGTCAGGGAGTGTTTCGTCTGTTGTACACAGGGTCACTATGTGTCGGACACGGACTAGATGGCACCTAACAACAATACGACTCTGAGGAATTTCTATGCAAGGAGGTTATCATAATCACTTCCCATATGCACAAAAGTTTTATCTTCTTTAAAGCAGCTAATGCAACATACCCTATTTTGATGATTTAATATGTGTAATGATATAATTTATAGTACCTGCAATTACAAGGCACTGTGTTAAGCATGTTATAAAGATTCTTAGATGCCAGGTACTGTGGCATACACCTATAATCCCAGAGATTTAGCAGATGGAGGCAGAAGGACTGTGAGTTTGAGGACAGAAGCAGACAGCACAATTTAGCAAGACTTTTTCTCAAAATAAAAAGTAAAAGAAGGTCTGGGAAACTGGGCATAGTGGTACATCCCTGCGACTCAGGAGGCACAGGAAGGAGGATGGTAAATTCAAGGCCAGAGGCAGCTTATATAATTTGATGAAACACTGACTCAAAAATAAAATATAAGCCGGGCACAGTGGCGCATGCCTGTAATCCCAGAGGCTTGGGAGGTGGAGGCAGGAAGATTGCAAGTTCGAGACCAGAGGCAATCTGTGTAATTTAGCGAAACCCTATCTCAAAAACGTAAAAAAATGGGCTGGGGGTGCAGTTCAGTGGTCCAGCACTTGCAGAGCATGCAAGCATAAGGCCCTGGGTTCAACCCCCAGTACCACAAAAAAATAAATAAATTAAATTAAATATAAAAATCAGACTGAGGGTGAAGCCCAGTGGTAGAGCACTTACAAAGTATGTGTGAGATCCTGGGTTCAACCCCCAAGTATCACACTCACACACACACACACACCAAAAAAAAAAAAGAGAGAGAGAAAAGCTATGGGTGCAACTCAGTGGGAAAGTACTTGCCTACCATGCATGAGGCCCTGAGCACAGTGCCACATGTCTGTAATCCGAGCACTTGAGAGCTGAGGCAAGATTGTGAATGCAAAGCCAGCCTGGGCTGCGAGACTCTGTCTCAAAAGAAAAGAGAATAAGAAAAAAATATTACTTGGAACAAAATTTAAGGTTTAAAACAGAAATCAAACCAAAATCAAATAAAAGATGTGTCTATAAATAAACCCACCTGAGCGCGGTGGCGCACACCTGTAATCCCAGTGGCTCAGGAGGTAGAGGCAGGAGGATCCCAAGTCTGAGACCAGAGGCAGTCTGCATAACTTAGCGAGACCCTGTCTCAAAAAGTTAAAAAAAAAAAAAAAAAAAAAAAGGGTAGGGGTGCAGCTCAGTGGTACAGCCTTGCAAAGCATGCAAGCGCGAGGCCCTGAGTTCAAACGCCAATACCGCAAATAAATAAATAATAATAATAAAATAAATAATAATAATAAATAAATAAATAATAAACCTGATCTTTTATAATAATAAAACTTACATTTATTTAGTAATCGAAGGTAATATATGCCAAAGGCAGATAGTATCTGACCATTCACAGATTTTAAAAAAACCTGCAGTTTTGTGAACTGCCCAAAGTCACATAGCTCAAATGGAGGCCTTAATTCTTGATGAGAGACATCTTCTGATTCCAAATCTAATGTTCTAACTATTTTACCAAGTTACTTCTCTCTCATGGGATTTACAACATATCCTTAAAAGAAATGAAAAATAATGCTGGGCGGCATGACACATGTCTACGATCCCAGCAACCTGAAAGGTGGAAGCAAGAGGATTCTAAGTTTGAAGCCAGAGGCACCTTGAACAACAAGATCTTGTCTCAAAATAAAAAAACAAAAACAAAAAAAGGATGGCAGGCACAGTGGTAGACACCTGTAATTCCAGTGACTCAGGAGGCAGAGGCAGGAGGATCACAAGTTCTAGGCCAGAGGCAACCTGCATAACTTAGCGAGACCTTGTCTCAAGATAAAAAAAAAAAAATAGAAAAATGGGCTGGAGGTGTAGCCCAGTGGTAGAGCACTTGCAAAGTATGTGTGAGGCGCTAGATTCAACCTCTAAGTACCAGAAAAAAAAGGGAGTAGGTGGCCTGTGGTGTAGCTCACTGGTAGAGCACCTGCCTAGCATGCACAAGGCCTGGATTCAACCTCCCAATACTACACACACACACACACACACACACACACACACACACACACACGTATATACACACGTGCAGACATATATATATATACAAATGCACTCACTGAACATCAATGTTCTACTAGGTTCATCAACATAATCAGTCCCATCACTCACACCTTATTTTGAGGACTTTTTTTTTTTCCTTTTCAACACAAGGTCTGGCTGTGTACTCTAGGCTGGCCTTTGACTCCTAATCCTTAGTCTCCCAAGTGCTGAGACTACAGGTATGCACCACCACACTCTGCTGTGAGGCACCCATATATGTGGCATGTGTGTTGTACACTCCAAAATATCAGATATACTATTTGGCCCATCGTAGAAAAATAGCTTCAAACTGTTTTCAACTTCCAATATTCCTTGGATTTTGGCCGCCAAGTCTATACAAATTTTCTAAGTGTTACAAAACCTTTAGCAGGGCACAGCAACTTTTTCCTGTAATCCCAACTCTCCGGAGGCTGAGGCAGGAAGATGGAGTGTGGGAAAACTATCAAACACTGAGCAACACATCAAGTTCCAGGCCAGCCTAGGCTATATGGCAAGACACTGTCTCAACTCCTCGCCCCAAAAAACCAAAACCAAAAACAACAGAACTCCAAAACAAAAAGTTTCACTGAAGTTGACAATCCTTTACAAATGAACTCTCTATATAAAGTTTTCATTCAGAAACAAACTTTTTTTTTTTCTGCTATACTCGGGGGCTGAATGTGGGGTCTCGCACACTCTTTGCAGGCACTCTACCACTGAGCTGTAACCCCAGCCCATTTTATTCTTTATCTTGAGACAGGATCTCACTAAGCTACAAAGACTGCCTCTGCTTCCCAAATTGCTGGGATTACAGGCATGTGCCATTGTGCCCAGGTGAACAAAAGATTTAAATACAAACATATAGTCTTTCAGTGCATGAGATTTCTGTCAACCATGGACTGACTACATGTTTGATAGTGGTCCCTAAAATTATGTCATTTAGTTACAAAGTACCTATCTTAGTTTGTGTAAATATACTCTATGATGTTCCAACAAGGAAGTTGCCTAAGGCAATTCAATATTCCATTGTTAAGTAATGTACGAAGCTAATATGAAACTGGCAACCTCATTGGGTTCAGCTGCATCTTTCTAGATGTCCTAAAAGCTTAATTTATGGGTCCATTCTGTCCCATCCACATACACATTATAGTGTATTCCTCCATCTCTGCTTCCAAAACTACATTATAGACCCACAATCACAGCTGTGCATGGACCTTGTCATAGGACAGTCAAGAGCCAGGCAAGCATGCAGACCTCACTGCTGAAGTTGCAGAGAAGTGCTTAAGAACCACTGTCAGCCTAGTTTAGGAAGAATTCACCAAATACTAAAGTCCCAGGGTTGATGGCAGCGTCATCTCCTGGGTGTAGACACTGAGCTAGGCACAAACACCTCCAAATTGAAGTCATCCTAATTAAGAACTGGAACAATAAGACAAACAGAAACATTACCTGAAGGACTGCCTTCCCCAAGTTGTGTCATAAACCAAGACTACTCTTTTAAAAATGGACCATATTTTTTGCCAAGTGTGGGGGCGCATGCCTGTAATCCCAGCACCCGGGAGGCTGAGGCAGGACTGCCAGTTTGAGGACAGCATGGGCTACACTGCAACTTTCAGGCCAATGTGTGCAACACAGCAAGAGCAACATCTAAAAAAAAAAAAAAGAAAGAAAGAAAGAAGAAGAAAAGTCCTATAAGTAACTAACTGATGCCACTCTGCAAAAGCCAGTGACCCAGTGCTCAGTCCTCATATCTCACATGTGGCCTCAGCACATTTCTGCGGAAAATGTGCTCAAAAAGTTAAAAACCCACAGAAGCTAAGACATTGAACGTGAGTTTTCAAGGGACTAGGAAATGAGGAACAAATCTCAATTCCCTTACCCTTCTCTGAGTGGTAGCACGAGTTGCTGAAAACTGAGTATACGTGTCCTCTCAGGCTGCGGAGGATAGACGGTCCCTTCCCAGCATCTGCGACCGTGTGAGTGTCATGGATGCGGGCATCTGAAAATAGACCGGTCACTGGGATCCTTGAAGCCGCATCTTTGTCAGCACGGGATATAGCCACGAGGGTACCGATCCCTAAAGTCATGCCAGCGGACTACATTTAGGTAGTGAAGACTTCCAGAACAAAATAAGCCAAAAAAAGTTTTGCTTTTTTCTTTAAGCTTGCCTGTTCAGCTCATGACGCCATTTTCTGCCTGTGACGTCAGGGGAGGCGCCACGCAGCAACGTCACATACAGGTGACGTAGCGGAGGAACAGGGTTTTGGGGGGTTCTCACCAGTTCCGGGTCCCCGCATGGGGTCCCGGTTGTCTCCGTTCCTTTGGGTGGATGTGTTGGGGGTTCGAAGCTCGGCTAATTCATACAGTCTCAGCAGTAAAAACAGCACGTTAGCAGAAGCTGATCCTCTTCCCGCAAAATGGCGGAACCTCGGCTATCTTCCAGAACCTTCCGAAATCTACGCATGCGCCAAAATTCAGGCACTGAATCTCATCTCACGGGCTTCGCGGCAGCAGTCCAAAGTACAGGTTTTCATTGGCTACAACTCTAAGTGTGGGTGGAGCCAAACTCAACTGTTTCCTAGCAACCATCAAGTTCTAACTGATTGGCTAACCTCCCAGAGACGCAGGGAAATAAGCGTCTTTAAGTAGTTGTCTATCACTCTCTCATTGGTTAATTGACTTGCGGAAGGAGGAGGAAACCGCAAACAAATACGAGCGAGCGAAGGACCCACCTGTCCTGCTGCTCAGCGTTACTTGGCCCAATTCAATGGGCAACGCCAAAGAGAAGACATGAACGGCGTCATTCGCCGTCCCTGTTCTGCTTTGTTGACGAAAGCGGGTGGGTCTTCTCTGAGACAGCTTTTGTGGGGAGCAACTGCGCTGCTTGATGTTGGGGATACAGGACTTTATCTCCAGTTCTCAGCTGCCTACCTAGTCAGCCCCCACAACCGCTGCCTCTTTGCAAGAAATTTGTGTGCCACTCTGCTTGGTCCTACAGGCCACACCTTCTGTTCAAATTAGTACTTCTACTCACCTCCCACTGCAAGTGTAAGTTTGAGACACTTTCTCACATTCTTTCAGTACGGTAGTATTCTGCCCTTTAACCAGAAAGAACTGATGTCCACTCGTTCTTTGTTCTTGAGACAGGATCTTGTTATGTAGCCCAAACTGGCCTTGAACTCATGATCCTCTGCCTCAGCCTCCTAAATGCTGGGGTTCCAGGCATGCCTGACAATTCCTGGCCACTGTTTCCAAGGGCTTTCCAGAGCCCCAATTCTTCAGCTGCCTAACATAGTTGTCAAAAATTTATCAGGTATAAAATAGAGGGCAAAGGACCTGAGTTCCAGTTCTGCTTTGGATATGTACTAACGTTACTCATCGTACTGAATTCAAATACCCCTTCTGCAAAATGGAAAATTGGACTAATTATCTCTTGGGATTTAAAACTCTTATTCTGTATTTTTCTTTTTTTCCCTTTTTCCTTTCTGGTACTTGGGAGTGGAACCCAGGGATTCACACATACTTTGCAAGGGCTCTACCACTGGGCTTGTACCCCTAGACCTTTTTTTTTTTTTTTTTTTTTTTGAGACAGAGTCTCCCTAAGGCTGCCTCTGGCCTGAAGTTTGCGATCCTCCTGCCTCAGCCTCCCAAGTTGCTGGAATTACAGGTGTGCACTACTGCACCCAGCTAACCCTGATTTTATTCAAACAAAATAGGTGGCTTCTTGCAGAAGATGTCTGGATGGTTTCCAGTTTCTCTCCCAAGAGGTAACAAAAGGAGTTCATAGTACAGCATCTCAAGAAGGCAGAAGGGAAGCTATCTTTACTCACTACCTCACGTTTCTCCAGGGTGGCAAACTATGCCTCCTCCCCCCAAAAAAAGCCTAATCACAGGTCCCAATGGACTGGTCAGAAAGGCCTATATCCAGGAGTCCAAGAATTACCACTCAAGGTTTATTTGTTTGTGGTGCTGGGAATGGAACCCAGGGGCTCATGCTCACTAGGCCAGTGCTCTACCACTGAACTAACCGCTAGTTCTCATTCAGCTTAAGTGGGGAATAAAGCTAGGCCCCCTGGGGTCTTAGACAGAATAAAGGCACAGATATGACTATCCTTGAATCTAAGTGAGGCACGGGAAGACAGGCAGGGAGCAGCAGGGTTGAACAGGAAAGGGCCATAACTTTATTTGTGTTTCCTTCTTACACAAAACCATCAAAAAAGAAACAGGAAGGCAGGGAAAGGGCCAGAAATGTGTTCAATCCATGTTGTGAGGGCTATTCCACATAGCTCTTGACGCTGAGTTGACTACTGATGTAGCTTCACATCCAAGCACTACTAACTCTTCACATCCTGGCCCGAGGCCTTCACAGACTGGTGGCTTGAGTCCTGCAATTAGTTCTTTTCCCTTGCCCACCTTGATGTTAGGTATGAAAGCAGACTGAAATGCTCCCCTGATGGGCAAGGGTTTCATAGATATACTGCACCAATAGATGTACTGCACCTTCTGTAATGTAGGAACAGAATTTAAAGCTGCTTCCAAGGTTCTAGACTTTGTACATAGGTCTAGAGGCCAATAGTGTACGAGCGGCCTGTGGGGTTGTGAATAGCAGAACAAACTGGTGCTGTCACAGCCCATTCATACCACACCTTCTTGGAATTGCTGCATCTCCAGAAACGCACACAGATGGTCTGGCCTTCTCGTACCGTTATGGGCTGCTGTAAGAAGAAAGGGAAGGAGGTTTCGGGTAAAGCTAAGGAATTACATGAGACAATGTATTAGGGTGTGATTAAATGACAAACACAATGGACTGTTCCAACCTTCAGAGTTGTCTCAATACCTAAGAATCAGATATTGAATAATCAAATGTGTGGTGAATGCTGTGAACATATACTGGGTGTCATGAAAGCACCTATGAAAGGAAACACTAAACTTCTGAGGTCAGGGAAACTTTATCTAACAGTAGAAATGATCAAGGAGATCTAGAAAATGAGTTAACTGGGTGAAGAAGAGATGAGCAAAGAACTTCAGAGGCAAAGGAGAGAGGTATGAAAGCCTAAGACAGAAAAAAAGATGGGGTATCACTGGAACCAAAAGCTTGATAGGGCTGAGGCAATGGAAGCCAACGACAGCAGCTGAAAAGGCAGGCAAAAAACTAGATCATACCAACTCTTATAAGCGGTGTTCTGGATGTTTGACCTAAGGGCAGTAGGAAGGCACTGAAAGTTTTCAAACAAAAAACAGGGAAGTTTTGTCTTGGGGGAGTCTTTTTCAGTTTGCTGCGGGGTTTTTTGTTTTGTTTTGGAGACAGGGTCATGCCATGTCCCCAGGCTGGAGCTCACTATATAGCCCAGGATGACCTCAAACTTATGATCCTCCTGCCTTGGCCTCCCAAGTGCTGGGATTATAGGCATAAAACATGACTCTTGCTCAAGGTAGAGAATGGTCAGAAGAATAGCCAGAATAGATGTGGGACATCCAGGTAGAAGGCCACTGAAGGTAACCCTAACACCTATAACTGGAATCCAAAAGCATATGAGAGTAGTAGAACATGGGTCATTGCCAAGTAAGTACCCTAAGAGAAGGAAAGGGCACAATACCAATGCCAAAAGTCACTCCTTAACCTACAGAGTCTTCAAGGCAATCCTTACCTTAATGGGAAAGAGGATAGGAAACCATGAGAACATTCCAGGAGAGTGAGTCTCTGGACGGATACCTGTGTGAACACAATAATAAAAAAATCAAGGTCTCCATGACTATGCTTTTGCCTAGGTTGAGAAGTGTCTCTTCTGTGATCATGGAAACAAGTAATTGAAAGTCTTCATTCCTTGACTCTGGGGCGCCCCATGAATTTAAATGAGACATGTACATAAGCTGCCCAGGCACAACACCCTCATACACTGCCCCAGATACTCACTCAGAGTGATGTCCTGATAAAGCACAGTCTCAAAGTAGCCCGCAAAGCCATGTAGCACTGTGTTCACCTCCACTGGAAACTCCAAGGTGCAATAGCGGTTGTTATCAATCATAGGATCTGTTAGGAAAGAATTGGGTGTGGTGAGGGGCCAGAAACTCTAGACAACTTGGTAAAGCAGAAGCAAGACCCAGCAAGGGAAGTCTAGATAGGGGCGACTTAGGCTAGCAAAGGTTCAAGAAAGCAGGAAGATGAGCTTCAGGCAAAGTATAACCACGTAGGAACCTACCTCTGTTAGGATGGCTGAAGGTGAAACAAGGCTGGGGCGCAGACAGCTGGTGGAAATTGTGCAGCCGCACCACATAAGGCATCTCAAACTGGGCCTGTCCAGAGAGAGCAAGAGCTGGAGAAGACAGACAGGAGACACCTACTTCCCCAGGGACATAGACAAAGACAAAAACAGTTTCAGTTCAGCCACTTTCCACTGTCCCCAACTCTTCCTTCACCTCTTTATATTCTCCAGTGGAAGAAAACAAAGGGACTAAAGAGCACCATTTCTTTCCAGAAGAAAACAGTTCTTTACCTCAGGGTCACGGTCCTTTTCCCGACAGGCTCGGACTTCATTGTACAACTTGGAAGAGGAGATGGGAGCCAGGAAGGAGGTATATTCCCCAGGGATGCTCACACCATCATCTGCACAGCAGGAGGGTCAAATTAGTTCCCAAGGGAGGGAAGTGGTGGGTCTGCATTAACCAAGTACTTAACTCTCCCACCAGAAAACAGACAAAGGCTGGCATGGGTATGGCAGGAAGCAGCAGCTCAAAGTTGTCACATTCCCAGGCTGGCCTGCTCTCAATTCCTGTCATAGGGAATTTCACTTCCAGGTTAATTCACAGTTACAAAAGATTAAAACCAAATGAACCTAAGTTATTGTCTTGCACTGCTTAACAATGGAACAAGTTGAGACATCTGTCACTAAGCGACTTCATCACTGTATAAGCATGAGAGAATATGAAAGTTACAAAATCACCCGGTGATACAATCTTATGGGACCACCTCGTACATGCAGTCCACTGTCAATGGAAATGTCATTATGACTGTATTCTAATCTGGTGGTTCTGAACTTTTGGGGGGTGTCCAAAAAACCCCTGATGAAAGTTAAGTTATGCCATCTCAGGAAGTCCACAGACCCCAGATAAAGAATATCTATTCTAGTAAACTCCCCTCATTTTATAGATCTCTCTGAAGTTCCGTGAACTGACTTCATTTGCTACTGCAGTAAGCAGCAGCTCTCACAGTCATGATGTGTGCCAAGTCCAACCCAGCTCCTCCTAAATCCTGTAACCTCCTCCCACCCACTATCGCCCCACTCAAAAACCTCAACTTGAAGGCACCTTTCAGGAAGTGCTGTGCTCCATCCAGGCACTCAGGTGACAGTTCATTGTCAGCAAAGGAGCCCAGGAGCTCACTGACAATGATGTCTGCTTTCTCTGGAGCCACCCATTCGCGCATGTCTGATGAGACTACTGTCACCTGACTCCCCCATTCTTCAAACTGCCAGTTCTCTAACCTAAAACAGAGATGATAAAGGTGAGGAGGTATTACAGAAAACAGGCAGCAGAAACAAACTTCCCAGTAAACAGATGGCTACTCACGTCACCACAGCATTTGGGTTCTTCTCTACAGCATACAGTTTTATCCGCCGGTCGGCCTGCTTGGCTGCCCGAAGGGAAGCATTCACCAGGGGACCCCGGCCGGCTCCCAGCACCATTAGTACCCTACAAAAGGGGATGAGTCAAACAAATTCAATCTATGGAGAAAGAGGCATGCACATCCCTGAAATTGTGAGGAAAGCACTCACTGGACATTGGTATCCTTCTCCTCTTCTGGCACTCGGTCTAGCAGACATTTATAGATAGCCTGGGGAAAGGAGAGAAGCCCTCCCAATAAATCCCTTCCTCACTGAGTACACCCTGGCTCTGCTTTCCCACCCTGGATCCAACATTGTACCTGCTGATACTGAGAGTATTTGATGGGGTCTTTTTCAAACACTTCGTATGTCTGAGATTCCAGATTGTCCATCAGTGGCTGATGAATGAATAGAAAAAGACCAAGTAAGTTTAAAAGACAATGCACCAAGACATCAAAAACTTTCCATTGTCTCCTGAGTTTTGGTAGGATTTTAGGATCCCTATTCTCAAGAGACATTTTTCTGGCCCACCTCCTGCCTCTTGGTGCACTCCAAACCCACCTGGAGTGGGGACTGCAGATAGTCTTCATAGCCCTTGGCAAAGAGTTCATATGCATTGGGTGGAGGGCGGTTCTGGCTTAAGTATTCCAAGTACTGGAGGTAAGAGCAGAACTCCTTCTCTGAATGGTGATTGGTGCCAGTGATGATGAATTGTACCTCCAACTGGGAGAGAATCAAACCATCAAACAGAGCCATCAAACCAAGATTGTGGGATATTACGGTTTATGGCCAAAAACCATTAACATAAAATAAGACACAGACCAATAGTTCTCAAGTGTCTGTCCCTATACCAATAAAAGCAGCGAAAGGCTTCCATAAGTTTATAAAGCCCTCTTATACTATATAAGCATCACCCAGGCTGAAAGGCCACATGAATCTTTACTGTAACTTCATATTTGAAAACCTTTACAAAGGTCTCACGAGGTCTGGGTTGTTTTGAAGGGTTTCTGGGGATCTTACTGACATTTGCCTTTTTGTTCTCAAATCCCCCAAATTCTACTGGAACTGTCTGGAGAAGCAAAGTCAGCCCCACAAGGGAAAAAAAAAAAAAAGCATCATGTACATGTGAACAAGTCAAGAGGTATAACTGGGCCACCTTTGGAACTTTTCTCCCACCTTGAGAAGCCGGAAGATCAGCCTTTGGTGCATCTTAGAAAGAACAGGAAATCCCTTCTTGTTGGTCAGGAAAATGCTGGTGGGGAGAATGGCTGCTTTGATGGGCTCCCCAAGCCAACGATCAATGACGTGATTAGATGGGAGGTCAGCCCCAATTTCAAGAGCTATACAAAGGGAGAGAAAGACCTGTCAATCACTGCGAAGCAAGAAGTCCATCCTTGCTCCTTTGTACAAATCAGCTTCCTCTTCTTAACAAGACAGGCTAAGACACAGGGAAAGTAATCAAAATGCTCACTATATATAAAACCACTGAGCCTTATTCCTGGTGGGTCATACCTATCCCACAACCCTTGTGGACTTACCTACTGCAATTCTCTTGCTGTAGTCACACAGAGTCCGGAAGTTGTGCCACCTGTCCGGAGTCAAAAACAGAAAAACACTGTCAAATACCTATGGCCCACCAATCACAAGAGTACCAGACAACTTCCCTACTAGTTCCATTCTGTACTTCCTCTCACCCTACCCCTTTCCCTGGTATAGCAGCAAAAGGAGACATACCACATCCATGTCTTCTCTTCCCCACTGTACTCCTCTGTGTGTGTAGTTGGCACATTTTCAATTATATCATCTCTCAAGTCCTCTGGTGCCACCAAGGGTACTCGCATCCAGAACTGTACATGAATAGGTACCTTCTTAGAACTCTGTTTTGAACAATTTGGGCCTTGAAAGCTTCCCCTGATTAAAAAGACCTTGATCCATACCTCAAGTAAATCTCTTTATATGCTTTTCTCAATTTATGATTGTCTGTATATAAGTATTTCACACATATCCTTATGCAAATATTTGTTTTGTCTTTTATTTCAACTGGAAATAATTATATGTTCTCTATGGTGATTCTGTTGTTGTTTGGTTGGTTGGTTTGGTTTTTTAGGGGGTTGGGGATTGAACCTAAGGCCTTCCAGGTGCTAGGCAGGTGCTCTTCCACTGTCCTGCACCCTCAGCCCCTTTTTGATATTCTGAGATAGGGTCTCACTAAGTTAGGAATACTGCCTCTAGCCTTGAACTCATGATTCTCCTGCCTCACTCTTCCAAATTGCTGAGCTGCTGGGATTACAGGGACATGCCACAGTGCCCAGCTGTTCTTTATGCTTTTGTTTTGTGATGCAGTGTACAGGATTAAGCCCAGGACCTCACAAATGCTAGGTAAGTGATCTACCACTAAGCTACCCACTCAGCCCCATATACTCTATGTGTTTTTGAACTCTCTGCATACCACTTTTAGATGGGAGGATGGGCAACACTGACATTTCAGTTTTCCAAATGCATCACTGAATGGCTAGGCACAAGGTATACAACCTGACAACCAAGTTATGCAGCAGGAAAGGAGCTCTTCAACCATACCATGGAGGAGTGGTGGCCAGTGTGGATGTGGTTGGTCAAAACTCTGGCCAGGTTTGTGTTATCTTCCTGATTAAGGGGCAGCAGGAAAGCTGGGAGGCCCAGATATGCCCCAAAATTCAGCTCCTGTAACATGGCCTGGAATGGAAATCAAGAAGAAAAGGTTAAGAGCTAACACCCAAATAGTTTTAACTGCATTGTGTCAGTTGATTTACCTTGATGTGCAAATTATGGGGGTGTGGGCGGGAACGGACCACTCTTCCCACCTAGCTTAGTGGTAATCTTTCCCCCACCCCTGGAGAAATGGTCTCCCTATGTAGTCCAGGCTGGCCTCAAACTTAAGGTCCTCCTGCCTCAGCCTCCCAAATTCTGGGATTACAGGCCTGTACTATCATATCCAGCTCAGACCTAAACTTTAGAAAGATCCCATGGAGAGGTAAAATAGTCTTACCGCCTCAGAGTTCCTGCGGATCTTCTCCACTTTTGAGTCTGGATGAATCCATGGGGAAAGCTTTCCCACAATTAGTGTATTCCAGTCTGCACTCCCCCACCCAAGAAAGATAAAAACTAAGTGAGGTTCAGAACTTTACTTATTAAATTTCTGGTTCTTAGCAGGGGATACAGATGAAAAGACTTTCTATCCCAGAAAATGGGGATAGCCTAATTCAGAATAGGAAACTAAGACTTTTAGCAAGGAAGCAAGGAGAAAACAAAGTTATCTATACCCTAGGGGCTAACCAATACCCAAGTTCGAAAAGGAAGAGAATGAGGGCCCTGATAAGGCAGAAATTGTTAGTGCCTCTAATAAATTAGGGGCATATGGGATGGTCCCTACCCCTTCCTGACAGCAGAAGGTCTGATCGTGTCTGGGGACCGGGCCGATTCTTAGCAGGTTCCTGAGTGAACTCCCTCTTGAAACGCGGGTGGAAGACAGGCATGCAGAGGAAATCAAACCTACAACCGCGACAGACCCAGAATTATCATGTAGAGTGAGTATCAGTGCCCAGACAGCCAAGCAACTGGGTTTAAACTATCTTGGTTTTTGCATACCCCTTTCAACTGCCATCAGTTACCCCACTGGGTGCTGAGTTCAGCCCACTTTGGGGCGTTCACTTCCATTGCATTGTGCCTCAATTTCTCCCCAAAACACAGCATGGAAAAGATGAGTAAGGAAAAAAGGTGGAAATCCAAGCCAAGGAGGCTTCTTTCTTCTCTGGTGTCACTGGCTTTCCAGGACTGTCACTTCCAGATTTGCCCCAGTACTGCCCAAGCCTCTCCGCTCAGGATTAACGTCTCTCCCTTGTCCCCTAATATTTGCTCCCCCTACCGAACAATAATCTCAACCTCCAAAACTGGAAAAGATTGGGCGTATGATAACTCCCCTGGCTTTTGGACTCAGTAAACACATGCCTCCCCTAAATTTTCGTCCTCACGTTTTTGGGGCCGAGGCTTCAACCCTCAAGAAGTAATGGTTTCTCACGCCCTCATCCCCTACCGGGGATGACTAGTCTGGCCTTCTCCGTCCCCAAATTCGGACCCGCATTCCGCTCGCGGATGTCCAGCCCTCACCCCTGCTTGGCCACAGCCCCCAGTGTGTCAGCTATTTCGGGGACGCAATTCAGGTCCCTCCCGCTGGACACGCGACTCCCACCGGCACCTCCGACCGCCATCGCCGCCATCTTTTCCCTCGCGCTGTCCACGCCGGGATTCCTTGATACTAGCTACCAATCACAAAGCCTAAAAAGGTACCCAGAAGGCGGGACGAGTCGCCTTAACAACCAGAGCGTCTTTACAGCTCCAGAGTAGCAGGCGGAGGGGTGGTGAGTGGTTCTTCCAGCCAATCCGCGAGCGGCACAGTGACGTTAGGCGTGGCTCCCTCAGGTCCACCAATCTCAGGGTCCCGTTGGCTACGAACTCCAATCTCCCAGAATGCCTCAGGCACCTGTAGAACTTTCTGAGAGACTACACGTCCCATGAAACCCTTCAGTATAAGCTTGAACTGTCATTACTTGGCCCACTGTAATCGTCTCCGGGCCAGTGGCGCAATGGATAACGCGTCTGACTACGGATCAGAAGATTCCAGGTTCGACTCCTGGCTGGCTCGTTGGGACTGGTACTCCTTTATTGCATCACCCACCCTTCATACCCCACGTGCACGTTAGCAGCTGCTTATAATAATCTCCTGTTTCTTTTCACCGTTTAAGGTTTCCTCATTATCTCCTTACACTCTTATTTTCAATTGAGATCTGCAACCATTCCGTATCAGCTTTTCCTGTCCGTTTCTTCAAAGGTGTTTTCTGAATCACAACTCAGGTCCTTCTGAGCACAGAAAACTCGATTAATGACTAAGACTATTAAAATGGGCTCTGTCCCCTTAATATACTACATTTTTAAGTAAACAGTAGGGACCAAGCCACTAATTCGTGGTGATTTTGTGTCTCAAACACCGATATAAATAAACACCTAAACAGACACACACCTAAAGATACAGAAAAAGAATTCTTGATGAGGGTTTACAATCCACAGGAGTCGTGAAACTGCCTGGTGAAAGCCCAAGACAATCCACATTTTCCCATGTAAATAGCTGCTATAGACATGGAAAAGAAGGAAAGACATAGGGAGGGAAGTGGGGAACACCTGAAGGACAAGAGCACACAGGTGCTGAGGGCCCGGCAACGGGGATGGAGAGGACTGCACAGTGCAAAAGGCACCACGTAGGAGGGGTTGACAGAATTCAGGGACTGATTAGGAGGGAGTCGTGAGAACAAGAAGTCAGGGGTGATGCTCAGGATTGTGTCTGCAAAGTGAGAGAAAGGGAAAATGAAAGAGTGTAGGGAGAAGAGTTTGGGCTTGGACATGCTGAATTCGACATCTGGGGGCGCTGTGTAATAGTGAGTTGCATGAGTAGTGATCTGAACCAGACAAGATTTGGAAGTCTCCAGAAGAAAACTCATGACTGAAGCCATGAAAGTGAATGAGATCGCCATGGCCTGTGGGGGAAAGAGCTCTTAGCAACGTAGAAAGGGTGTAGAGAGGATGAGCTCTGAGGAGCCCTGGGTGCAATGCACTGGAAAGTACCCCAAAAAGATGAGAGTGAGAAAACCAGAGAATGAAGAAAATTCACCATGAGGGATTTGGGGATGCTTTTGTTCGTTGTTCTTTCTCTTTCTTTCTTTCTGGTTTTCTTTCTTCTTTCTTTCTCTTTTTCTTTCTGCTTTTCTTTCTTTCTCTTTCTTTCTTTCTTTCTTTTTTTTCTTTTCTTTTCTTTTCTTTCTTTCCTGTTGTTGTTTCATTGTGATAGTAGGCCTTGTTGTTGTTGTTGTTAGGTGCTGTTGAGTCGGTATCCGACTCATAGCGACCCTGTGTACAACAGGGGAAACACTATTGTCAGTGCTTCTCTGCTGTTCATAGGGTTTTCAATGGCAGATTGATTTTTGGGAGGGGGTTGCCAGGTCCTTCTCCCAGATAGTAGGCCTAGGTCACTTAAAAATTACTCTAGTTCCTTGAAACTAGCCCTCAATAAATAAAATAAAAGCTGATAAGGGCAGATGTGTCATGAGATGGCTGGGCCTGCGGAAGGGCTAGATTAAGAAAAAATGTGGCAATGCTAGATAACTTTGTAAAAGCCCAAATTCAGGGAATTCCTGAAAAGGGTTAAACTGTGGAAACACAAACTTACTTTGTATCCCCACCCCTTGACTGTAAAAAAAAAAAAAAAAGATTTCTGCTTCTGTAATCCTGCCTCTACTTCCCTACCCTATAAAGCTCCTAATCACTGGGAGTCAGATGCTGCTTTCTGAAAGTCCACTCCTAGGACTGAAAGTAGCTGGCCAGCAGGTCCAAATAAACTTTTCTGCTCCCGATCCATTTGTTTGTGTCTTGGAATATTTTTCTGGGGTTGAGCCGCTGGGTACAACACAGTCCTGGAGCCTCACATATGCTAGGCAAGTGCTGTACCACTGAGCTAAACTGAAAACCCAGCCCCTTTATTGTATTTTATTTTTATTTTTATTTTGAGACAGGGTCTTAGAAAGTTATGCAGTCTGTCTCTGGCCTCAAATTCAGAATTTTCTCACCTCAGCCTCCAGAGTTGCTGGATTACAGGCCTGGGCCATGGCACCTAGCTGTCCCATATTTTCATTCTTATTGCCGGACCTACTTTTGCTCCAGGATACCACATTACATTTAGTTGTTATATCTCTTTAGACTCCTCTTCATTGTTACAATTTCTCAGATCTTCCTTGTTTCTGATGGTTGATAGTTTTTTGATGAATACTGGTAATGTACTTTTTTTTTAAATCAAATACCTTTATAGTGCAAATATAATAAATTTACATGCATTTTATTCTTACCTACTCCTGTCACTGCAGCTGTAGCCCTGTGGCACCCGATCCCATCAGATCTCCGAAGCTAAGCAGGGTCGGGCCTGGTTAGTACCTGGATGGGAGATTGCCTGGGAACACCAGAAGCTGTAGGCTTGGGAGAAGGACCTGGCAACCCCCTCCCAAAAATCAATCTGCCATTGAAAACCCTATGAACAGCAGAGAAGCACTGACAATAGTGTTTCCCCTATTGTATACAGGGTCACTATGAGTCGGATACCAACTTGACGGCACCTAACAACAACAATTCCTGTCATTGTTTTCTGAATGAATCTTCATTTAAATAAAAAAGAACTTTACTTTTTTTTTTTTACTTTTACAGATTTTTTTACTTTTTTAATTTTTTTACTTTAAAAAATTTTTTTAATTTTACTTTTTGAAAGTAGCATATCTGGTGAAGTGACCAAATTGTATCAAGCAGCATCAATGTTGTAGTATTTTAAAAGTACATAAAGAAACTCAAGACACAGTAGCCTTAGCAACCACTCTTGTGGGGAAGGAATCCTTAGCCAAGAACTAGGATGCTATACCTCAGAAAAGTTTAAGCACTGAACAGTGTACTTGTATCACACAGTAAATGCCTTTACAGAGGAAAATGTCATATTAATACTTTTTTTTTTTTTACTTTTTAAGGAGACTGTAATAGAAATATACTAACAATTAGCCTCAAATATCCAACATTCTTTTAGCTTATATTTTAAGCCAAAGTTGGAAGAATTTACAGGTCTTTATAAAGAACTCTCTTCACAGCACGGCCATAGTTCACTTTAAAACACAAAAACATTCCCTTTGTGACAATCCTTACAAATATACGTAATATACACAGAAATGAAAAGTCAGATTCTGCATCAAGCATTATTCAATCTTGCCTTTTTATGTAAAGCTGGATATAGTCAAATTTGTAATGCTCTCACTTAATAATGTAGTTGAAACAAACTTTAAGGGATATGGACTTTCAGCAAAGGAGACCTTTATGAATTTCAGCAGTGTCCTTGGCACTCAGAAGTTCAGCTGAGGTTCCCACTGATGGGAGCCAGTGGAGCCAGGAAAGCCCAGATGCAAAGGAGGAGGCACACACAGCTGGAGTTGATCTTGACCCACTTAGCCAGACACATGGTGGTCATGCTCTGAAACTTGGCATCAGGGATGTACCAGCTGGCCAGGATCATTATAAGGAAGCAAAGCAGAGGATTAGGTGGAATGAGTAGCTATACTCCCTCTTTCTTGCTGTCTATAGCCTGCTGAGGTTGGCCATCATCATCGTTGCCTCCATTGGTGGTTGTATCACCTAGGATCACACTGTCACTCTCTGAGACAATCAGCTTGTTTACTTGGTTATTGTTGGAAGTGCAGAGAACAAAGACTAACAGCCCCCCAAATTATCTGCATCCATAAAGTGCCCATTCTTCGGTAGGGATCACAGCCGTGGTTGGTGCAGACATGTGCATAACAATAATTAGCAGGGTGGGGTTGCAGAAATGATCAGGTTCATTGGTAATGACTGACCATGTGAAGTAGAGGGTGGAGAGAGTGATGATGGGTGACTGCAGCAGGCCAGAATGAAGCTTGTTGTTGTTGTTAGGTGCCGTCGAGTTGGTATCCGACTCATAGCGACCCTCATAGGGTTTTCAATGGCTGAGTGCTTCGGGATTGCCTTGGGAGTGGATAGCCAAGCCCTTCTCCCATTTTTGTGGTGCTGGGAATTGAACTTGGGACCTCAGAGACTGCAGCGCAGCGCTCTACCCACTGAGCTAAATCCCAGCCCAGAATGAGGCTAGTGTTCCTGAATTTGGGGGAAGATCAATATATAGAAACCTCAGTGCAAAAAATCAGGCTAATGCTGGGGAAGAACTTGCTTTCTGTGTGCCATTTGTTTTGGTATAGAACGTGTACAGCAACCCAGCAAAGATGATTGACACAATTTAATAAACGCTTGTAACAGAGATAAAGTGACATATCAGACCCTTGGTTTCCTTCTTCCATATGACTTACCTATGATTAATTCCAAAACTGAGCTAAGTCTACCAAGGACGCCAGTTGGATGATGATGAAGCAGACAGCCCCTAATATGCCAACAGCAAACCAGATTCTAAGGTGAAATTTCTTCTAGGGATGTAGAAAGATCTAGCCCTGATACCAAAAATGGCCACAATTTTGAAGAGCCAAAACCCATCATGTACTGCTGCTCTGGGATCTTTACCTGTTTTGGCTTTTAACACGACAAGCTGGGCACTGTGGCGCATGCCTGTAATTGCAGTGATACAGGAGGCTGAGGCGTGAGGATCCCAAGTTTGAGGTCAGAGAAGACCCTGACTCAAAATAGCAAATAGGAAAGAGCATGGGGGGTGGGAGGGTGCAGCTCAGTGGTAGAGCACTTGCCCAGCATGCATGAGGCCCTGGGTTCAACTCCCTTACTGTTGTTACTGTTAGGTACCATCAAGTTGGGTCTGACTCATAGTGACCCTAAGTACAACAGACAAAACACTCCCTGGCACTATGCCATGCCTGACACTACTGTCAGTGCTTCTCTGCTATTTGTAGGGTTTTCAGTGGAGGATTGTTTCTGGAGTGGGTTGTCAGGTCCTTCTCCCTAGCCTGCAGCACCTGGTTTTCTGGGCAGTCTCCTATCCAAGAGCTAACGAGAGTGACCCTGCTTAGTTTCTGAGATCAGGCAGAATCAGATGCCAGGGTGCTAGAGCTGCATACTCAACTCCCTAGTGCTGCCAGAAGAAGAAGAAGGAGAGGGAGGAGGAGGAAGAGGAGGGGAAGAAGAAGAGGAAGCGAAAGAAGAAGAGGAGGAGGAGGAGGAGGAAGAAGGTGGTGGTGGGAGTGGAGGGGGAAGGGACTGGGGAGGAGGAGGAGGAAGGGGAAGAAGAAAGTAGTCCAGGTAAAGTTAATCTGATATGTAGCCTCTTTTTTTTTTTTTTTTTTAGTCAAGTTCTCACTATGTAGCCCAGACCGACCTCCCAAGTGCTGGGATTACAGGTATGCACCACCATGCCTGCTCAATATACAGCTTTATAACCTGCAGCACATTGCAATCTTTATCTACCTTTATGTTAGCCACATTGATTTGAAATTTCCCTTCACAGAATCCAGGGACCTTTTTCACCTGGGTTTCTATCCATTCTATCAGCATAACACAGGACACAGCAGTGCCCTGGATTAGAATAAAAGCATAGCTGTGTCCAGTCATAGTGGAATTTTTACTGTTGGGACAGCAACAGAACAGCAAGCATGATGGGCCAGTCTAGAGGCATGGGACCTAGCTGACAAGAGAGTATACCCCCAGCACAGCCCCCATGGTGGTACTGGTGTTGGAAGTGGCCTGTCTGGAAGCCTTTGCCAGCTGAGGTGTCAGCCCAGAAATTTTATGGTTTCCCAGGCCAGAAGCACCATCCCCCTGTATTGGAATTTGTCTCATGTTTTTCTCATGCTTAGAGTGGGATTACATGTTTTAGAAAAGGAAGATCAGGGAGATAAAGTGTCATTTTCATCACATCATATCAAGTGTACATACAGTCACAGAGGTTTATGACTGTTGATACTGACTTTCATCACCCAGCACAAGTAGAGTTTGTTGTTTGGGTGCTCCACTACAAGATGATTCTCAGGCATGGTGACATACACCAGTAGTCTCAGCTATGTGGGTAGCTGAATCCAGAGAGGAATTTGATGTCAACTTGGGCAACATGGTGAGATATCTCTATCTCCATCTCTCTCTTGCGCGCGCACACACACACACACACACACACAGAGAGAGAGAGAGAGAGAGAGAGAGAGAGAGAGAAGCAGTTCTCTTTTCCTCTGCCCTACTCCCAACAAGTCACAATGTATTTAAGGAACAGAGAGTTATGGTCTTCCTCCTTTAGGATGGAGTATCTATAGAATTATTTGGAATTAGCTGGGCACAGTAGTTCACCCTTGTAATCCCAGCAACTCAGGAAGCAGAGGCAGGAGGATTGCAAGTTAGAGGCAGCCTGCATAATTTAGCGAGACCCTCCTTGTCTCAAAATAAAAAGTAAAAAAGTGGTCTGAGGGTGCATCTCAGTGGTACAGCATTTGCAAAGTGTGCAAGTCTATAAGGCCCTGGGCTCAACCCTCCAATATAATTAAAAAAAAAAAAAAAAAAAAAAAGATTTTAT
The DNA here is from genome assembly GCA_007922755.1 of Pedetes capensis. NCBI lineage: Eukaryota > Metazoa > Chordata > Mammalia > Rodentia > Pedetidae > Pedetes > Pedetes capensis. The sequence continues at coordinate 32,049 of VMDO01005062.1, forward strand.
TTGAAATTCTTCCCTGTAGCTCATTTCAGCAGGTGACTGTCCACAGGAAGTAGGTGACTGCTCTGTCAATATTTTAAGAAGTAAGAAAGATTTGTTGACTAGGCTTGTTTGTTTTGTGCCCCAGCTGTGCCCAACCAAACTCTACATTCACAGAAGACTTATTAGATGTTGTTTCTTCTTCAGAAGCTAATTATCTGGGTTGTGGACCATCTGTGCTCCTGGCATCTCACTCCTGATGTCAAGCTGGTGGCTGCTCTATTGGTTGTTAACTAACCCCTTCATGGGTGAGTGGGAGAGAGGAAAGTCTATGAAACACTGATGTCAGTTTTTCCACTAGTTAAAATAATTTTTGAAATAATTTGTGTAAAAAGAATTTCTGACTGACCTTAAAGTATGTTTACATAGGCTGGATTTCCTTTGTCTGTGTTGTCTTTGTTTTTGTTTTTGTTTTTCCATTCAAAATGGCCTCATCAGAAGCCAGGCATGGTTGCACATGCCTTTAATTCTAGCACTTGGGAGGCTGAGGCAGGAAGATCAATGCAAGATTGAGGTTAGCCTTGTCTATGGTAAATTGCAGCCCAGCCTGGGCTACACAGTGAAACCCTGTCTTAAAAATAAAGGAAAAAAAAAAAAAAAAACCCAGCCTCAGCCATGTTACTAGCATGATGCTACACAATTTCCAGTAATTCCATACCACATTGCTTCTGATCTTTCCTATTGCACTTTCCAATACTATACTATGGGCTGGGGTTCAGCTCAGTTGGTAGAGTACTGCATTGCACTCTCTAGAGACCTGGGTTTGATTTCCAGCACCACAAAAATAGAGGAAGGACATGGCAGTTCACTCACAAAACAATCAGCCAGGGTCCCTATGAGTCATCAGATGTGGCTCAATTGCACCTAACAACAATACACCATAATATACTATAAAAAACCAAAATAATATGCATCTTTGGATCCGTCACTATGAGCTATAAATGAGCAAGAAGGAAGGACTGAAAAAGATAGAGAACCTTGTACGGAACTTGGCTTCATGTACTGGGCATTAAGTCAGGGTTGGTGACATCTATCTTATTTATGCTCTGCTTTCTTCTGCTCCATCCTCCATGTTGACCTCTTCTCAGAAGCATGTGAATCATTGTTATACTCTGGGGTGTGGCTGGGATGAAGATAGGGACAGAATAAGGACAATGCCTACATATGAAATAATGTTACTTGTTCAATAGGAGCCAGTGGCCAACAGGCCAAAGCACTGGAGACTTTCTGGAAAGAGTGCTCACTTCCAGATAGCTCTCCTATCCAGGCACCCGCACACCTCACCTTCAGGCCCAGTTCTTCTGTTTGATCTTGATTTTGTCTGTATTTAAGCCCCTCCAGTCAGTTGTAAATCCTCTTTTCATCTTCTGGGGAGCTTGCCTTCTGCCTCAGCACTTATCTCCCTCCCCTGACCCAACTTCTCCCACCTCTGTAGCTGCCTGGCCAGCAGTGCTTTTCAACACCAAAATAATGGCCCATTTGACCCTCCTACTGCTCCAAATTGCTTCTTCACAATCAAAGCTGTCCTCAAGCTATAAAAGTGGCAGAGTTATTGAAGCAAAATAATCTGTACCAATTTACATTTTCTTCCTTGTCATCTCTATTATATGGAATTTATCTGTCAAAATGAATAGAAAGCAGGAACTGTTCCGAACAGAGAAAAAGATGGAAAACTACTCAATTTATTTATGAAGCCAGAACATATTTAATATCAAACCTTTTGGAAATAGCACCCCAAAAGCTATAGACCAGATGGGTATAGTGGGGGCACACCTTTAATCCCAGAGACTCAGGAGGCAGAGGCAGGAGGATTGCAAGTTCAAGACCAGAGGTAGCCTGCATAATTTAGCAAGATCCTATCTCAAAAATACAAAGTTAAAAATGGGCTGGGGGTTTGGCTCAGTGGTTAAGCGCTTGCAAAAAGCATGCAGGAGGCTCTGGGTTCAACTTCTTAGTACCACAAAAAAATTAAATAAATAAATAAATAAAAAGCTATAGACCAGTCTTACTTATGGCTATAAATGCAAAAATCCTTAAATATTTAGGATTAATAAAAATTAATAACATATTACCATAGTAATTATATAATACAACCAATTAGGGCTTACCCCAAGAATTAACACAAGGTTAGATATTATAAAATTTATTAAAAACAAATGAAGCCAGGTATGGTGGTGCACTCAGGAGGCTGAGGTAAAAGAATCACGTGTTTTAGGCCAGCCTGGGTTACATAGCAAGACCCTGTCTCAAAAATAAATAAATAAACTGGGCGCGGTGGCGCATGCCTGTAATCCCAGCGGTTTGGGAGGCGGAGGCAGGAGGATCGCAAGTTTGAGACCAGCGGCAGTCTGCGTAATTTAGCGAGACCCTGTCTCAAAAAAGTAAAAAATGGGCTGAGGGTGCAGCTCAGTGGTCCAGCACTTACAGAGCATGCAAGCGCGAGGCCCTGGGTTCAACCCCCAGGATCACACAAAAAATAAAATAAAATAAAATAAGTAAATAAAGAAAGAAAAACATTTGATCATTTTTAATATCAAAGAATAAAACATGACCAGGCATGATGTCGTGTGCCTATACTCCCAGCACTTGGGAGAGTAAGGCAGAAGGATTGTGAATTTGAGGCCAGTTTTGGCCACATAATGAGTTCTATCTTAGCCTGAGATATACAGCTATATCCTGTCTCAGAAACAAACCAAAACAAAAAAGTGGCAAGTCAATTCTATTTTTTGTAAACATTCTTACTAGTCTTTCTTTTTTTGTTTTGAGACAGTCTCCCTATGTAGCCCAGGATAGCTTTGAACTTGAGATCCTGCTTCAGGTCCCACATGCTGGGATTACAAGAATATACCACCCTGCTTGGCCAAACATTTTTAATAGTCTTAATATGTGCCTAAGTCAACAACTTAGACAAAGATGAAATAAGGCAGGGCATGGTGGTAAACACCACACAGCTACTCAGGAGGCTGAGGGAGAAAGATCACAAATTTGAGGCCAGACTGAGCAATTTATGGAGAGCCTTTCTTGAAATTTTAAAAAGGGTTAGAACTATAGCTTGGAGCACTTGCATAGTATACATGATGCCCTCAGTTCAATCTCCAGTACAGAAGAGGAAGAAGGAGGAAGAGGAGGAGGAGGAGGAGGAGGGAGATGAAGAAGAGAAGGATGTGGTGGCGCACATCTATAATCCCAGCCCTTGGGAAGCTGAGGCAGGAGGATCATGAGTTTGAGGCCAGCATGGACTACACAGTGAGTTCCAGGCCAGCTGGAGCTACATAATGAGACTATGTCTTAAAGAAAAGGAAAGGAAAGGAAAAGGAAAAGGAAAAAAAAAATCAGCCAGGCAAGGTGGCATATGCTTTAATCCCATCACTTGGGAAGCTGAGGCAGGAGGATCAAGTCAAGTTTGAAGTCACTCTGGACTATACGGAGAGTTTCAGCCAAACCTGGACCACATAGTGAGACCCTGCCTCAAAACAAAAACAAGGGAAAAAAAAAAAAAAAAGAATGAGGAAGAGGAGGAGGAAGAGGAAAGGAAAAAAGAAGCCAGAATATCTAGTTACATCACTGAGTGATTTAATATTATTCTAAAAATCCATTATAAGACTGGAAATAGAAAAAGCAGGTTATTATTTTTTTGGCAAAAGGAGTGGCAAATTTATCATTGTTTGTATATGATATGATTGAATACACAGAAAATTCATGAGAATCAATTTTAAAATGATGAGAATTAATAGAATACAGAGAAGTCAGTTGATAAAACACAAATATAAAACTTATAGCCTTCTTATTTACCAAAAAGAACCAGTCAGAAGACAATAGCTGGGCCCCATGGCACAGGCCTGTAATCCCAGGGACTCAGCAGGTTAAGGCAGGAGGATCAAGTTCAAGACCAGAGAAAGCCTGCCCAATTTAGCAAGACCCTGTCTCAAAATAAAAAATCAAATAGGGGCTCAGTGGTAGAGAACTTACCTAGCATGTGCGAAGCCCTAGGTTCAACACCTAAATATTGTAAAACAAAAAAGAAAAAAGAGACATAGTTAATAATAAAAAAAAAAAATCTAGGCTGGAGCTATATCTCAGCAGTAGAGCACTTGCTTAGCAAGGCCCCAGGTTCAATCCCCAACATCATAAGAAAACAAATAAAATAAGAGCCGGGTGTGGTGGCGCAAAGAGGAGGTCTGTGGAACTTAACAAGATCCTGTCTCAAAACAAAAATAAAAAGTAAAAAATGGGCTGGGGCGCAGTTCAGTGGAACAGCATTTGCAAAGCATGTGTGAGGCCCTGGGTTCAACCCTCAATACAAAAAAAAAACCTGTTCATCCATTTATTGACCATGTGAGCATAACCTCTGGCTTCAGTTTCCTCATTCATAAAATAGGAATGTAAGTAGTAGTTGCTTATAAAGCTGCTATGAAGATTAAATTAGTTAAGATAGTAAGGCTTTTAGAATCTATCCTTCACATAGTAAACCTTTAATATACCTTAACTGTTGTAACAAGTTCTTTCCCCATTCACAGTGGTAAAAATAATACCACTACAAAATACTTAGTTGTAACTCTACTGAAAAATGTAAGGAAACTACATAAAGAAAAATAGAAAATTTTGCTGAAAGATTCAGTGGAAGACTGAAAAAATAGAGAAACAAGACATATTCTTAGAAAAAAATTGATCCACCAGGCACGGTGGTGCACGCCTGTAATCCCAGCAGGTGGGGAGGCAGAGGCAGGAGGATCGCAAGTTCAAGACCAGAGGCAGTCTGTGTAATTTAGCGAGACCCTATCTCAAAAAAGTAAAAAAAATATAGGCTGGGGGTGCAGCTCAGTGAGCTAGCACTTGCAAAGCATGCAAGCATGAGGCCCTGGGTTCAACCCCTAGTACCGCAAAAATAAATAAATAAATAAATAAATAATTTTTAAAAAATGAAGTAAAAAATAAAAATGGGCTGGGGGAGCAGCTCAGTGGTCCAGCACTTGCAAAGCATGGGAGCAGGAGGCCCTGGGTTCAATCCCCAGTACCGGAAAAAAAAAAATCAATCCTATAAAGATATCAATTCTTATCTAATTAATTTCTCACTTTTATAACATTAAAATCACAACTCTAATGAGATCTTTTCGTTACTTGATTTAAAATGTCCTGTTATTCATCTACAGTAAAAATGAGACAAGAAAAGCAAACTCAAAAAGAGAGGAGAAAGGAGAAGAAACTTTTAAAAATACTTTAGCCCTTTACCTCAAACCCTTTATGAAACAAGCAATATATAAATAAGTGGTTGGTTTACTGTTGAAACCTGGGGCTTTACACATTCTATCCAAGTTGGTTATAATTATAGTTGGTGCAAAAATGGACAGAATAAAAGAGTCAAATCAATGGCCCAGAAACAAACTGGTTGTGTGTCTATATCTGTGTATAATTAACTATATGAATTTAATTTGTGATAATAAAAACTAATATTTGTTAAGTACTTGTTTTATGTCAAGTTCTATGAAAAGCATTTTGCAGTCACAAGATCCCTAAGTCTTCACAAGAACCCTATGAAGTAGCACATATATGTTATTCTTACATGTCTGCAGCCATAGCACCCTGGTATCCAATCCCACCCAATCTCAGAAGCTAAGCAGGGTTGGCCTGGTTAGTCCTTGGATGGGAGACCACCTGGGACTACCAGGTATTGCAGGCTAGGGAGAAGAACCTAGCAACCCACTCCTAAAGCAACCCACCACTGAAAACCTTATGAATAGCAGAGAAGCACTGACAATAGTGTCAGGCATGCCATAGTGCCAGGGAGTGTTTCATATGTTGTACGTAGGGTCACTATGAGACTGACCCAACTTGACGGCACCTAACAACGTTATTTTTACATAGGTGAAGGAACTAAGGCTTAGAGAGATCAAGTGACTGCAAACCTAGGCCAAATGACTCAAGGACCTTTCTTCAAGAACTTCTGATCTTAACCTGAAGACATATCATCTATAAATTTCCTTCTAGAAATCTGCCATAGACAGTTTTCACAAAGTCGGACAAAGATTAGTTATGAGAAATGCTTAGGATAACCTTTTTTTATAACTTTAAAAAATGTAAAACAAGTTGGATATCCTAGAGGGGTATGGTTAAATAAATCATCCATGCAATGAAATCTTAAGCAGCCACTAAAAATCAATGTTGTCAAAGCAAATTTAATAATGTAGAAAAGTGCTCATAATATGCCATTAAGTGACACAGATTACAAATTGTACATATACAATGATCTTAATTATGTGAAGAAAGTAATCTTTTCCAAGTTTTCTTTAATAAGCACTTTTGTATTACATGGGCAACATTTTAAAAAATATGTATAAAACCTGTGCTCTTCTGGGCACTATGGTATGAACCTGTAATCCCAGTGACTTGGGAGGCTGAAACAATAGGATCAAGAGTTCGAGGCCAGAGGCAGCCTACCTAATTTAGTGAGACCTCAACTCAAAAATAAAAAATAAGAAAAGGGCTGGGGTACATCCCAGTGGTAGAGTACTGACAAAAGTATGTACCAGGCCCTGGGCTCAACTCCCAATTACTACAAAACAAAACAAAACAGAAGCAAACCTTGCACTCTTTCCTGGTTTTTCTGCTCGTTTATATCTTTCCTTTCAAGGGCCTAACCAATAGCCACATTCTTCTCTGTAGGCTTCTGTAGCTATCCAACTTTCAGCAATTACTCTCACCTCATAGCAACATGATAGTCCTCCTAGCCAGACAAATATTCATTAATCTTTACCATATGCCAGGCATTTTTAAAACTGTATCTCACTTAATCCCTAAGACATAGTGTTATAAAGTAAGAATTATTATATCCATTTTATAGGTAAGAAAAAACTAAAGGTAATTATGTCTTGCACAAAGTTATGCTTCAGTTAAATGGCAGAGCCAGAAGAATCTAGTTCTGATTCCCAGGTCATTTCTCTTTATTTATTTATTGTTTTTAAAGTTTTTTCCCCTAGTAATCTTATTTTATTAGTAAGTTTTAGTGCACAACTTAATGGATCTCATTATGACTTTTCCATACATGCATTTCACTGTATAATGCTCATGTTCACCTCCTCCATTACCCTCACATCACCCCCTCTCCCATTCCTCCCCCTTCTGCTTGCATACCTTGTGTGTGTGTGTGTGTGTGTGTGTGTGTGTGTGTGTGTGTGTAAAATCTCCAATTTTGCCTCAGGTCAAAATATGTAGTATTTCCTTTCTTTCTCCCATTATCCTTTCTTCTTGCCCCCTCTCCCTTAACTTTTCCTTTATCTTTCCCTATATGGCCCCTTCTGCTTTCATGACAGGTAATTTCTTCCTCTTTTACAACAGCGTTTCCCAAATAGTGATCTAAATATCAAAATGTGTGTAAGGACCACCTACATGAATATGTGCAGCCAGATCCTCTGCATTTACCTCAACCAAAGCCACATAGCACCACAATGAGAAGCAGATATAAGAATCCAGCTACTTTTTTTCCCCCTGTTTTGGTTTTTTGAGACAAGGTTTCACTGTGTAGCCCAGGCTGGTCTGGAACTTGCTATGTAGACTAAAATGGCCTCAAATGTACATTGAAGATCTTCCTGCCTCTGCCTCCCAAGTGCCTGGTTTCCATCTGCTTTTATTAAGCCAGACATCAAAGAAATTTGCTAAAATATAAAACAAACCAAGCACTGTGGCCCACACCAGTAACCCCAGAATTGGAGAGGCTGAGCAGGAGAATTACAAGTTTGAGGCCAGAGGCAGCCTGAACAACTTAGTGAGACTATGTGTTAGAATAAAAGATAAAGGGACTAAGGGTACAACTCAATAGTAAGACACTTGCCTAGAATGTGCAAGGCCATGGGTTCAACCCCCATTACTGCAAATTAATTAATTTAATTTAATTTAAAACAACACCACTCTTCTCACTACTTTATTTTTTATTTGGGAAAACAGTTACTTTTTCATTAAAATGTGCTGCTCACCAGGTGTGGTGGCACCTATCTATAATCCCACCACTTGGAAGGCTGAAGCAGAAGAATTGTGAGTTTGAGGTCAGCTTGGACCACATAGCAAAATTCTATCTAAAAAAAAAAAAAAAAAACTGCCACATCCAGTGGTACACACCTGTAATCCCAGCAACTTGGGAGGCTGAGGCAGGAGGACTATGAATTCAAAGCCAGAGGCAGCCTCCACACTTAGCAAAACCTTATCTCACAATAAAAAGTAATAGAAGGGGATTAGGGTAAAGCTCAATGGCAGAGCATAAATAAGGCTCTGGTTTTAACACTCTAATGCTAAAAAAAAATGAAGAAAATAAATAAATATATAAATAAATAAAGTATTTATGTTAACATGCAATGGGATTTTTTTTTAAAGATATGAGCCCAAGCTGGCATGGAACTCACAAGCCTCCTGCCTCTACCTCCCCACTCCCCAATGCTGGGATTACAGGCTTACACTGATATACCTGGCTCAATGGGCTTTTTAAAAATAAATTAGTAAATAAATACTTAAGTGTTCTCAGTTTTAATTTTAAATATGGGCAAGTTCTATAGCTAAAACTTAAATAAATAAAATCTCTGAGTCCCCAAAAATCATTTGGAGGGCTGGGGATGTAGCTCAGGGATAGAGTATTTGCCTACATGTACAATGCCCTAGAACTGGGCAGGGGTGACAGGGTGGGAATTAGGAGAGTAAAGCAGCCTAACATGGTGGAAAAGATCTAAATATGCCTCCCAACCTGGTGATGACAATTCAAGGCTTGTCTGGCAAACACTTTAAAGAGGTTGTAACAAAATGTTTGTGGGGATTTAAAAAGTGAGAACTTTTCTGGCTGGAATGATAATAGGGAAGCAGAATTTGAGGTGGGCATTAAGGATGATAGGATTTTATGAGAAGAATTCTTGCCAAGTGGATAGAACAGTAAGCACCAGAAGGCATGGAAGGACCCAATGAGCCCCTTAGCAGGTGCATAGAGTAAGTAAAGAATTATAAGAGGTGTGCAGGCAGAGCTGTCTGTCCCTTGAAGGCTTGATTCCACAGCTAACCAGTGTGGACTGGGCTTGGTGTGCAGTGGGGAAACCCAAAGTGTTTCGGTCAGAGAAATGACAAAATGAAGTGAAAATTATAAAATATGAAAAGAAAATCAGAATCTGTGGGGCCCCTTAGCCCAGGGTTGGAACCCCACACCCCAACTAGTGGTGAGTGTGACAAGAGACACAGCAACTCCAGGAGCCCTTCAGGAAGGCAACTCAACTTTATTCCCTGTACCATGAGTTTAAGCATTTCTAGTCAGCCAATCAGATGCCTATGACTCAGCAAGAAATTTGGGGAGGCAACAAGAAATTTGAGGAGGGATATGCCCCAGCCGCATTAGGCCAGCACCATCTTACCGCAACCACATGGACTCAAGCCAGGTGTGCCTCAGCGAGTCATAAAAGAGTTCTGGGTGCCGGGTGAGGTGGCACACGAATGTAATCCCAGTGGCTTGGAAGGCAAAGGCAGGAGGATCATAAATTCGAGACCAGAGGCAGTCTGTGTAATTTAGTGAGACCCTGTCTCCAAAAAAAAGTTTAAAAAAAAATGGGCTGGGGGTGCAGCTCAGTGGTCCAGCACTTGCAAAGCATGCAGGCATGAGGCCCTGGGTTCAACCCCCAGTACTGGAAGAAAAAGGGGGGGGGATGTCCCGAGTGTGCCTCAGGACTGGAGGTGGGCTAGATACACCTCAACCCATGCAGGCTCAGGACTACATTTCCTCCTTTCCTCTCTTGACCCCAAATCACTTTCCAATTCCATCCCCACAAGAATCATCATGGCAATTGATTTGGTAGTGATATACATTAAGATGAGAGGAGAGACAGGATAATATTCAGGGTCCCAAAATGAAGACCTAAGTAGGGTGTGGCAGTGGAGGAGAAAGGTATCCATTACCTGTGCTGGCTGGTCTCTCAGGGTGATGGAACACTAGTAAGGTCATCTCGTTCAGGGCCTGGCCCCATCTTTGCGGGCCCAGAAACTCTATTTGTTAGCAGGCTCAATATGACTCCAAATCCCTGGAACATTCACCAGAAATCAGTACTTAAACTGCTTTGTCAAAGTACATGGGAGAACAACACTTTCCAGTAGCAGAGATATTCATCTGAGTAGGGAGCATACATACCCTTCCCAGAGTTAGGGAACCAGGCAGGCAAATTTTTAAACATGTTGCTTGGAGGGTGTATGTTCTAGCCTAGGCCATCAAAAGGTCTTAGGATAGCAGATATGGAGCCAGGCTTTCTGGGCTCATGCCACAGCTTACTAGCTTTGTGGCATTGCATAAGTTACTGAATCTATCCACACCTTACTTAATTTCCCCATTCATAATGTGGAAACACTTGTTGTTGTTGTTAGGTGCCATCGAGTCGGTATCCGACTCATAGCGACCCTCATAGGGTTTTTATTTAATTTCAGAAGTTTACTAAAATAATTAAATGACTTACTACATGAGAAATACTTAGAAATCATATCTGGACCAAATAAATTTTCAAAGTTCTTGTTTTATGGAGAGGAAGTACATCCAAGTCTTGTTCCTACCCACAGCCTCTCTCTCCAGCAGCCTAACTCATATACTCAGTTTAGTGTCCCTTTCAAACAGATTAGGGTTGGATTAAGCCAGAATGCTTTGTGTGACAGAAAGTTTAAAATGTTGACCTGGTAGTCTATAGTACCTAGATTATATGAATTCGGTGTGACACAATTGTAGCCTTTTTTTTTTCTCTTTCTCTCTCTCTTCTTCTTTTTTTTTTTAGACAGAGGGTCCTTATGTAGACTAACATGGCCTTGAACTGGCGATTTTCCTGCTTCAGCCTTCCAAGTGCTAGGTAGGATAAGAGGAGTGAACCACCACATCTAGCAATTACACCCATCTTGATTCCTAACTGCTTTGATTACCCCAAAGTAAGCCTAGGTTGTTTTTCCTGCATAGTTTCCCAGAAAACTATAAATAAGTAATGCCATTAGAGTGGTATGGGGAGCTTTACAACTTTGCTCTGGCTCCAGGAATATGCCTGACTCTTTGATACTAACTTAAACCAGGTACATTCCAGCTACGATAAAGTCAACTTTCACCCTAACCCATATATATGCCCCTCTTTCTGACCCAAATTGTGGGGGTCCACTTCTATCGGTACATACTTCTATCATCAGTAGACCTCAAATAAATTGCACTTTGTATAATCCTAGATCTGCCAGCCTCTCTTCAGTCTCACGTTACGTTAGAACAGGCTCTCAAACACTAGAACTGGATTGTTCTAGAACACAGATATTTCACCAAATGTGAATCCATATGTTGCAGTGAAAATGTACTATTGACGTAGTTAATATCTACAATCAGTTGACTTTTTTTCAGTGCTGGGCCTTGCTAATACTGGGCAAACACTCTACTACTAAGCTATATTCCCAGCTCTGTTGACTTTAAGTAAAGGAGATTACCCTTGATAATGCGGTAGGTCACTTCCAATCCATTAAGACCTTAAGAGCAAAACTGAGGTTCCCTGGAGAAGTTCTGCCTCAAGACCACAACATCATTTTGTCTCTTTCCAGTTTGCTGGCCTGCCCTACAGATTTCAGATTTGCCGGCTTGCCAGCCCCCATAATCTTACTGGTCAGTTTCAATCAGGTTCTGTTTTATTTATTTATGAGAGAGGGTGTTGTTATGTACCAGCAAAAAGTGAAGGCACTTGAGCAGGCGATGTGTGTAATGATATTCAATGAAGCATTTCTGTAATAGGGCAAATTGAAAACAATCTAAATATCATGAAGGGAATGGTTAAATTATGATACAGCCATACTCTCATAATAATATCAACTAATATTTATGCACATTTGAATATTTGTAGGAATAAATCTGGCACTATATAACCAAAACACTCTGGTTACTCTGGGAGGTGGACTTGGGTAATTCGGTATATGTGAGGAGGATGAGGGTGGGGGCTGTTGTTCAATCTTTTTTACTATATATACTTCTGAGTTTCTTACAAAACATGCTTTGTTTTTAAGCCAGTAAAGATTTTTAAAAATAGTTTGTACAGAACTGTTGTAGGCAAATGTTCAGTTTTCTTTAGGATTTTAGAAATGGCTCACTGTCCATCCCCACACTATTTAGGGAGTTAGGGTGGAAACCACTGCCTTGAAAGTCATTTTGTTTTCTCAGGCAGTTGAAAAGCTAAACATTTTTCAAATCCCAGCTCTCAAGAGTCTCAATTGAACAGAAAAATGTTGGTCAGCACCATCTAGAAAAAGATTTAATGTTGAGTCCAAGACCTTAATTTTTTCCCCTGCCAATCCAGATCATCATTTGGCCTTAGGAGAAGAATGCCCAAGCCAGTCTTCCTGGAAAGCAGACCAGCTCAATTGTTGTAGTGTGCTGTCAAGTCAGGTCCGACTCATAGCAACCTCAAAGGGTTTTCAATAGCTGACTACTTTGAGATTCTCCCATATTTGCGGTGCTGGCATTCGAACCCAGTCCTCAGACAGTGTAGCACGGCACTCTACCAACTGAGCTGAACCCCAGCCTCAGATGAGCCCGGTAGATTCTTCCAAATAAAGGTAGAAGTCTTTTGCTCTGGTTCCTGTCCTGTTCTGTCCATGATTTCAATATCAGCCAGAGCCCTGCCTTGCTCTCAACTAAGCAGATTGTGGGATTTGGTTCCTCGGGGTGATCTCCTCCTACCCTCTGCTCTTGGAAAGACAGAAAACCCTGAGACCATGGAAGCATAAGTACCTTGTGGCCTTTCCAATAACTGAGCTGGATGCCTGGGTGCTTTACTATAACTGCTCTACTGACAGCCACAATGATGGAATAGTTTCCTACCTGTCTGAGCACCTAGAACTCCTCTGGAGATTATAGTTCTTCAAGGCAATCCCAGGTTCAATCCACTTCTGCTGTCCCAGAGCAAAACCTGTAGTCTTCATGAGGCTGGCACTTCCACCTCCTGCCCCTGTGAAAGCATTACAGATCTGCCTCTACTTTGATCCCCTGAGTTCTCCTTCCTAACCCACACAGACGCTGATGTTCTTTTTCCATCTTTGCCCAAGGAAAATGACTGAACTCCTAAGACATAATATCATCACTTTATTCAGGAGATAATCAAATACAGTACAGGGCTGACATTGACAAATATGCATGAAATTATATAAATCTGATAGTTACATTTTCCAAAAGAGATCCAATCATGTAAAGAAGGAAGAAAAACCAGGAGGGTACCTAAATGCTGCAGTGTTTTACGCAGGTGTCACGCACTCCCTTGCAGTGAAGGCAGCCCCAAATGGAGGTGGCCTTTTTAGTGGGAAGGGAAGGTGGCAGCTGCCACAAAGAAGCTGTGCCTCCTGGCTCTGCCAGCGCTCAGCTCAGTGGTAGGCCTTGCTGAACTCCTGGAGGGCCCAGCGCTTGTTTTCAGTTGCCTGTCTGAGTTGGGTGTACTCTTTTACCAGCCTGTCAAACTGCTCTCCAAGGACCTCATAGGTGTTTAGGACCTGTCGTGACTTCTCCATGTCCTGCTCTTGCAGGCGAATGGCTCCCTCTAAACGGTCCCTAAGAGTGCCAGCAGAGAAGGTTCAATAGGAGGATGTTGGTCCTCAGGAAATAGAAGAATGGGAATGTTAAAATGGATAAGTTTGCAGAGTGTAGGGACCAGCTGTGAACAGCTGTACCAGGCTCTTGGGAGTTCTCACCTAATGAGACGATGAACTTCTACTTTCTCAGCAGTATACGTATCAGACAAAATCTTTAGCTCCTCCATCCTGAGAAAGGAAAGAAAGAAATGTCACGTGGCAGATCCCTGACAGCAACACAGTTGGGAGTGGATACAGTACCTGCGCAGAGTCAAGGTGAATTAAGCAGTGATAGAATAAACAAGGTCTCTCTGAATCACTGAGCATTTGATCTCACAGAAAGCACCTATTTCAGAAGGCTGTAAAAATAAAAGACTCAAGAATGTTGAAACCTTTGGGTAATCCAAAGGATAATATTGCTATGCTACATTTTTGGGGTATCCACACGGTGTTAGGCATGGTGGGGAGGAAAGAGATGAGGGTGAGAGATGGAGGGGTAGTGTGTGAGACAGAATCCCTTAAATCCGCAGGGCTTACAACACACCTCAGCTTAAGGATCATGGCGCTGCACTTGATTTCCAGGTACTGGGCATTGATACGGTCTAGCTCAGACTGAGTCTTCAGCCGGTGCTCCTGAAGAAGCCTCTGTAGCAAGGTGAGGCAGCGAAGAAGCACCTGAGCCCCCAAGATGAAGGACAAGGAAATCATGAACAAAGGTAATAGAAAAGAAGGCAAATCAGAAATCCTTGGCTTCCCTAAAGGTATCCCTGGGGTCAGGGTAAAGGCAAGTGGAGGCTGTCCCACTGCCCCGACAAACCTGGGAGTAGGTGGCACTCTTCTTCTCCAGCAGCACCAGCTGCTCCTTCTGCTGGCTTTTGGCTTCGAGGCACTGCTGCTTCTCACCCTCCAGGATTTCTGCTAGTTTCCACACCTTTGCTGCCTTCAGGGTTTCACTGTCAGCATCTGGGAAAAGAGACAGAAGACAGATAGGTAATTTCTACTCCCTTTCTAAGGCCTTTGTCAATGTCCCTTTCCTACGTGAAGCCCTCATTCTGCCTTCTCCCCAGTTTTCTTCTGATGTCCAGCTCTCACAGTCAGGTTCTCTTCACTCTTGCTTTTGTCACCTGATTTGGTCCTCAATTCTTCTTCTTCTTATTTATTTATTTATTTATTTGGTAGTGGTGGTGCTGGGGATTGAACCAAGGGCCTCACACATGCTAGACAAGTGCTCTATGACAAAGCCACACCCTTAGTTCCCTGGTCCTGAATTTTTAAACCACAAAAACAAAGACAAGGAGAATACATATGAGCCTGACTTTCCTCCCTTTGCCATTATGATCCTCCTGAGAAGAGAGCACATCCTTCCCTGTAGCAGCAGGACACTCCAGCTCAGCACCTGGCTGAATAAAAGGAGTCCTTACAAAAGCATTTGTTTTTATTCCACCATCAAGGAAACAAACAAATAAATATTTCTGATTCTAAAGTTCAAATACATTATCCTCAAAAGAGCTGCCCAGTCCAGGAACCCTGCAGGCTGGCTGTGAGTGGAACAGAGAGCAAGCACTCACCTGAATTGGGATCATGGTAGCAGAGCAGAGTAAAACATTTCCTCTTGAGCTGCTCCTCCACTTCCAGCTGGAGCCGAGATTTCATCCACACAAAATCCTACATCCACAGAAGCAAAAAGAGAGAAGTAAATAGACTGTTAGAGTACATGACATAACCTTAATAATAACCAGAGAAAATGCCTCAAGAGGCGTCAGAGAGGCTCACTTTTAGCATATCAAATTAGCAGAAAGAGGGGCCAGGGGAGCACTCAGTGGTAGAGTACTTGCCTAGCATGTGCAAGGCCCTGAGTTTGATCCCCAGCAGCACAAAAGAAAGAAAACCACCAAAAAGTCAAATAACCATCAAGATCCCATGCTGGTGGAAATGTGAGGAACAATGAGCACTCAAAACACCTTTCCAGAGCACAGAGTGGCAGTATGCACCAACGCATTATATGCTCATGCTCTGACTCACTAATCCCACTTTTAATACCAGCAGTAGGGAAAGAATTATACCAAGGCAAAGACACAGATGAACTAACATGTTTGTCTCAGTGTGGTGTCTAAATACAAAACTGTGAAAAAAAGCCTTAATATCCATCAATAGGGTCAAACAAATTATGCTACATCCATATAACAGCAATGATTTAAACTATGTGTCTAGACATGGTGCTAAGAGTGTTATTCGGGGTATCATCTTAATTACATCTATTTATTGATTTGACAAAAAAGTCTACTCACAACAGTAATAAGTAAATAAGTAAATAAATAAATATCTGGGGCTGGGGATGTAGGTCAGTGTTAGAGCACTTGCCTAGCATGCACGAGAACTTGGGTTCCATCTCTGGCACCACAAAAAATTAGTTAATTAAGAAGTCTAAAATATATTACCTCAAAACAGACTATATGCTCTCTATATATGGAGAGTAAAATACCATTGATATCAAGCTGCTTATAATGATACTATATTATTACATGCAGCACTTCAGCTTTCACTTTCTTCTGTGTAATAGTTTTCTTATTTGAGTTTGACCACAACAGATGTGTAACATTTTTACCAAAAATAATAAACCTTAACAAGAAAACATTAACAACATGGGAGAATTAAGCCATTTCCCTCTTTGATCCCAACCTCTGATGGTGGCATGAGGTCCAGAAGGTCATCCTTCTCCAGGCCCAGCAGTGGTGGTATCTCCCTCTCCTGGCTAGGACCTAAGAGCTGTGTCAGTTCTGTCACAAGTAGCCGCTGTTCAAGGGTCTCATGAAACTGACAAAATAAAAAACAAAGAGGTGACAATAAGACTTCTCCCCTTCTGCCTCTTCTACCCCCATGAGCCCATTCCTAGACATTTTCAAAGTCCTCAAATATGTCATCCCCTTCAGTTAACTCTTCTCCTGAAATGTCTTCAACTTTCTCCCTCCCTCCTTCCCCCTTTCTTCCTTTCCTTCCTTCCTTTCTTTGAGGTCTCACTATGTTGCCTAGGCTGGTCACAGACTCCCGCACTCTTCATCCTCCTGCCTCAGCGTCCTGAATGCTGGGATTATGCATGTGTGCTACCATGCTCCATTCTGGTCTGGTCATTCTTATAGTTGGTAACTGACACTTACCTCACCTCCTTGGCCTCACCTTTTTGTCCTCCGAAGTTAAATTTGTGTCTTGTGTCTTCACATAGTAGTCCACAAGCAGCTCTTGAATGACTCTCTGTAAAATCTCAAACCTCAACCATGTTGTCTTATGCAATCGAACTTCCTTCCATGCCTAGAAAACAAACAAACAAACAAACAAAACCCCGCTGGGAAACTCTTTCCTGGAAGGATTTTCTCTTCCTCCTGTCATCTTTTCTCCAGTGCCCTTACCTGAGCCTGCTCTTTTGCCAGGGTGAGGCTCAAGCCACTCTCATCCACATGCTGTGAGAGACTGAGCAACAGCTTGCCGAAGTATGGATTCTGTAATAAGTCTTCCTCACTCAGGTTACAAGGTGGAAACTCTTTCCTGCACACTTAATGGCAGAGACAAAAAAGGAATGGACTCTTACTTGGTATAACTTAATACTCACTTCTAAAAAAACAACTAGGTTTTTGGTAGGAAAGGTTTTTAAATTTAATGAACTTGAAAAGAAAAAAGCCAGGTACAGAGGTTGCTGTTGTTTTTGTTAGGTGCTGTTGAGCCAGGTCTGACTCCCATAGTGGCCCTCATAGGGTTTTCGATGGCTGATTGTTTTGGGATTGTTTTTGAGAGTGGACTGCCACATCCACCCACATTTTTGTAGTACTGGGGATTGAATCCAGGTCCTCAGAAAGTGCAGAGCAGCACTCTACTAACTGAGCTAAACTCTAGCCCAGGTACCTACATACACACACCTATAATCCTAACTACTTGGGAGGCTGAGGCAGGAGAATCACTTGAGCCTAGGAGTTTAAAACCAACTTGGCAACATAGTAAAACCCTGTCTGAAAACAGATACAGGGATTGCAGGGGGGGGCGGTACATTCTTGTAATCCCAGCACCTGGGAGGCAGAGGCAGGAGGATCTTAAGTTTGAAGCCAGCTTGGATAACATAGCAACTTCCAGGCCAGCTTGGGCTACATAAGAAGACCCTGTCTCAAAAAACAAATAAGCAAAAACATATAGATCATGAAAGCAGATAGGACCTAAGTAGGCAAAGATAATGAACTAAAGAATAGGGGGAGGAGGCAAGAAGAAGGGGTGATAGGAAAAAAGAAAAAATATATCACATACGTTGCCCTTATGGCAAAATTGGGATATACATATATGGATAGATATACTCACAAAAAAGATATGCAAGTAGAAAGGAGACCAGTGGTAGGGAAGGAGGTGCTGGGGGAAGAAAGTCATGAGGGGGTAGGAGAGAAGTTAATGTGAGCAGCGTACAACGAAATCCACGTATGGAAACGTCAAAAGGAGACTCACTAAGTTGTACATTAAAAATTACTAATAAAAAATTAAAAGAGGAAAGAAAATAGAAAAAATCAAGCAAACAAAATAAAAGTAGAAGTGATACTCAAAATAACAAGCATTTGCTGCATTTGCTTTATATATAAGGATATTAATCAAAAGGAAATGAGTATCCAATAAAATAAAGGTCTTACTAAATGGAAATGCAGGGAGTAGGGGTGTAACTCAGTGGTAGAATGTGTACTTAGTGTGCACTGAGGACCTGAGTTTGATTCCAATCACACACACACACACAAAAAGGAAGAATAAGGGACACTTTAATAGGGATCATTACAATAACTCAAATGCCTCATCCTACAGAATTACAAGAGTTCTTTTTTTTTTTCTTTGAGACAGGAATCTCTCTAGGTAGCCTAGGCTGGCCTTGAACTCAAGATCCTCCTGCCTCAGCCTCCTGAAAGCTAGGATTACAGGCACGTGTTACCATACCTGGCCAGAATTACTAGCGTTCTTGAGGAAGTGGGGGATACACACATAAAGTTCCAACTTTGGCTGTGATCTCTAGTTGCATAAGCAAGACTGGGAAAATGCACACCTTTAAAGCAAAAATTTTAACTCACAAAATTCTTACTGTAAGTATAGCTGAGTAACCCATGTAGACACAAAACAGCACAAATTTGAGAGAAAAAATGCAAGGGATTAGGATTCTCTGGTTATTCCATACCCTCAAGGGGCTTTCTTTCCATCTCTTTCCCAGGTGCTCTCTACTGAGGTCTTTTACCATTACTTACTAAACACTCAAATTTTCATTCTTTGGACCATCATACCCAAAGTCCTTTGAGACAATAAAATATCGTCTGTTTCTGTTTTCCTCCCCCCACCTAAAGTATTGAAGAGTTCAATGCAGAAATAGTCAAAATATAGAAAATGCAAGTTCTTGGAGGATTTAAGATATGGGAAGGATACAAAATATGGAAAGAACTCAAGATATAGAAGAAACTGAGATTTTAGAGAACAAGATGTGAGAAAACTAAAAACAGGTAAGCAGGAAGCCTTCAAGGAATTGGCTAGCCACCCTTTCTCATATGCTTCCTAATGCAACATGGGAGCATCCTGAGTTTTTAGTCTATTGCACAAGCAGATACTGAACCAACACTAACAGGAGCTGGTGTAATGTGTTTCCCAATAAGAGAATGTTCAAGAATCTCCATGCATTTTACTTTCCCCAGAAATTTAGGCTTCTGTGAGAGAAACAACTCTGGTGAACACTACAAATCCTTTTTATTACATCAGGCAAGAATCTGAAGAAAACTTCTCTGAATAAATCATCAACCCTTTTGCAAATGTCTACCCTTACCTTGTTGAAGTATTTCCATCCCTTCTCCAGGTGAGCAGAAATCTCCGGATGCCATTTGACTTCCTTGGGATTCTTATCTGTATAGAATCAAATTAAAGAAAATAGCAATTTGAATAAACAGGTGGCTGCTCCAGATGAAACTTAGATTCAAATTTCAGTTGTCCACAAGCTGAGAAAGAACCTCAATCTTACAGAGGACTGTATCACACATCCTGGGCCCCAAGCTCTTATACAAGTTTATGAAGAGACTCACAAGTGCCAAATATCTTACATTCCAAGCAAACAAACGTCTCTACTTGTTCCAAAGTGTCCAAAAGGAGCCTCTTTCTAAAAAGAAGGAAAAATTCCAATTCACTAGGGTCTAATCAGGAGGATTCCTCCCCATGTAACCCATTATGTTGAAATTTAAAATGAGCTACTACTTTCATGTTGCGAGTAAATTGTGGAAAGGGGAGAAAGAATCAAAGCCTGTTTTTTCCCCCAGTCAAATAACTATTATCAAATTCTACAATAGTTTTTTGTGTGTGCTTTTTTTAACTTCCCCTTTCATTGAAGATCTGTTGGTAGTTTTTGATCATTAACTCATCCTTCAGGAATGACAAATCATTCCACACTTGAACAACTTTTTCACATAACAGCATTAGTAAAGAGCACCTGGAGGAAAGGGCATAACAAGAAGATTGCCAGAGGTCAGTGCCAACAAAGTAACTCAAAGGTGTAGTTAATGTGGCTGAGGCTATGGATGTTTTGCCAGAACATGAAGCACACTGAAAAGAATGAAATCAACACAGAGGGGCAGTAAAGATGAACACAGTTTTGACTCAAGAGAAAAAAATTTTCCCTTAATATTATTTTCCATGCTTTTGCCCCACCCCCTCCTCTTTGTAAGGTAACTCCAAAGGGCAGCTGAGCCTCTCAAAGCAGAACAGACATTAAAGGTTATTATGATTTAACACTTCATGTTCACAAAACATTTGGTTTACTCGCTCGTTTTATAAGTAACATCAAAGTAACTACTCATTTGTTTTGTAATATGGTCTAGAGGGGGACGCAGCTGAGAAGGCAGAATGCTAGGACTTAATTTGCAGCTCCACCGTTGCTTCTGTGTGAATTTAAGAGCAATGCTTTTTTGTGCGCCAAACTTTTTTCCACCTGCAAAACTGAGATAACAATTCCTGCCTTAGATGAGACATTAAGAATAACACAATCGACTTGTCAACAGTAGCCACTACTTAGTTAAGCTCAGTGTTTTAACAATTCAGTTTATTGTTAATCTAAACCTGCAAATAAAAAAATTTTCAGGCAAATTTCGCATACAGAAATGAGGACCAATCTAAATTTCAACAAGTCAGTTGTTCCCTCCCTAGAGGAACTGCCCACTTAAGCTTTTTATGGGTGCTTTTCTTTACCCTTTTAAAATGTTACAGGGTGTGAACGGTGACAGCAATCAGGCTCGATTCTCCACCCTCTGCATTCAGACGTGTTAAAACGCTGCTACGAGGACCCAAGCATTTAAATGTTCTGACTCAGGCGTCTTTTAAATTCTTAGAGCTGTCTTTACACGCTGCACTGAACGTTAAATTGATTTTACAGGTATTTTCACAAGACGTGACCCTTACAGGGCCCCAGATGAATCAAAATGCAGAACGGGCTCTCCGGCGCCTACTTCCCTTCTGTCTGGACTGCCAAGGATCCCCAAGGGCGAGGGCGGCCTCTGCAGCCGAAGACCGAGAGCTGGCCAGACTGACCCTGGTAGCGCTCCTCCTCCCCGCAGCGAGCCTACGACGGGTCTGAAGCAAACCTGCACACCCTGGGCCAGCTGAAGCTCCCGAGGCAGTGCCGAACAGGGCTGGAGCGAACTGGCACGCAGCATCCACGCCCAGCCAGCGCCCTGGCTCCGGAACCTCTCACTCTAGCCCAGCTCAAGGACTGGGGGAAGCCAGGGCTAGGCGCACCGAGCGGGAAGGGTAGGGAAGGGGCGGAAGGTGCACTAAAGGCCGCATGGGAGGCAGGGGCGGGGCCACAGTCGAGGCGGGAACGGTAGGCCCCGCCCCTCGCCGGGCGCGCGCCCTTAGAACCTAACTGCCTCATCCTGGAGTTGTGGAATTCCGGCTAGGAAAGAGGGCGGTGTCAAGAAGGCTGTGTTGCTGGTTCTTGGTGCCTCCCCGGTTAGGGGTAAGCGTTGAGAAAGTGGTAACGATTGCTAACATTTATTGAGAGCCTAGGAAGAGTTAAGCATTATGCAAAGCATTTTGTTTCCCTAGTCTTGCTTTAGTTCTTGCAGAGTCCTATGGGAAGTCACCAATACCCATTTTACAGAGCGGAAAATTAAGGCACAAAGAGGTTTTAGCCGCCCAGGAACCTAAACCTGCCCCAGTGGACCTTTTTTTCCAGATCCATGCCATCTGCCTGCTCGCTGGCCCTCGCGTCAGGTTTCTCTTGAATTTTCCTACCCCAGTCTCCTCTGCCCTCCCCTTTATTTCTCATCATTCACTTCTGTCTTAACCTTAACCCAACTTCTACTTCTACTTACACCTTCTTTGCAAATTGACTGAAATGTAGTCAGGAAGTGAATTATTTTAAAAAATAAAATGTTTGGCCTCATAGGGGTATGCACCTGTAATCCCAGCTATTCTGGAAGCTGAGGCAGGAGGATGGGGAGTGCGAAGCCAGCCTGGGGAACATGGTGAAATCCTCATCTCAAATAAAATAATAAAAAAAAGTAAAATGAAATAAAGTAAAATAAAATAGTTTGAAGGTAAGTAAGCTCATCAAGTTTATCAAATTTCTTGCATCAGAGAGGCTGCTGACTGCCACGTCCACTTCTAACCATGTTGTCTGACAAAGTCTGGATATAGGGAAGAGGGCTTCAAGGAACCCATCTTCCTAGAAATGGATGGGGATGGGGAAAAGGAATATGAGCTTTTCACCTTCTCCGAATAGGATTACTGCTGCTTATTATTACATAATTACTTCATGTCTACGATTAATGCTCATGACTAATGTTGTATTGAATTCTAATGAAACAGAAGTTGAAAGAATGACACTGACGTGGGGAATTTGTAAATGAATCAGAAGTAACGACCACCAGTTGTAAGGGTTGTGTGGACAATACTCTAGTTAAAGCTGGTCAGCAATTTCCACCCAGGAACTCAAGTCTTAAGCAATCTATGCTTCAATTACTACAAGCTGAGTATTAGCCCCCACCTGGACTGAAGTGCCCCCCCCCACCTGTATTAGCTAAAGAAATTAGTGCAGCAATCCAAAAGAACATATAGGCCTGCTCCTACAGTACCAGGGCCTCCTTATGTTGCTTATCTGATTGGAGGAAGATTATGGTATCTACCTCGGGGCCAAGGTATGCAGAGAGAGAGTACCTGATCCTCCCCTGCCATACACTGGGGCATATAATGAAGATGGTATCAGGATGGTGAATAAAGACGGAGTACATGTTTCATACAACAGTTTGACGTTCATGGAACGCTTAGCAAGATCGGGAACACCATGGTGCATTAAGTCCAAGGAGGAAAAGAAAGCCATTCTACGGAGTATCAGTAGATGCTATAAAAAATGTTGCCCACTAGCGGGGTGCGGTGGTGCACGCCTATAATCCCAGCGGCTGGGGAGGCAGAGGCAGGAAGATCACAAATTCGAGACCAGAGGAAGTCTGCATAATTTAGCAAAACCCTGTCTCAAAAAAACTAAAAAAAAAAAAAAAAAAAAATTAGCTGAGGGTGTAGCTTAGTGGTTCAGCATTTGCAAAGCATGCAGGCTCAAGGCCCTGGGTTTAAACCCCAGTACTACAAAAAAAAAAAAAAAAAGTTAAAAAATGTTACCCACTTAAAATTATAGCTCTTAGGTTTTAAATTCTTAAAATAGATTGTCTAGCTCTTACTTAAAATAAAATACCTGGGCGATTAACCCAGGACAATCAAAAGTTCATGCTGACCTTTCTAAGGAAACTGCTTTTTTATCATAATCATTCATCTGTGTGACTCATAACACATTCTGCTCTTGTAACCGGAAAACATAATTGTTAGCTAAAAAAAAAAGTATAAAAATTCTTGCTTCTTGTTCAATAAATAGAACAGAATCACACTGCCTCCGAGTTGTTGTGTCTCTGTTTCCCATCGCCGACTCCCTACCCGCCTTTAGGACCCCTGGATCCTGCAGCAGCTGGACTGTGGGCAGCTGACAGCCTGGGGTAATGTGAAAGGATTCTTAGAGCAAGGTGTGCTGAGAGATGGAGAATTTCACCTTTTCTTTTAGAACCAGCTAGAGAATTGTACCAGTACATACAGAGGAATGGTGTTGGTCTAGTGCAGAAATTTTATATCCTTGGTCAGCTCATCAGCCACCACCTTTCATGTTTAATGCTAGAGTGCTGTCATTTTCCAAGGCTTTTAAAAATCATTTATGCTTCTTCAGTTCTGAAGTGCAGCATCATTAAATATCAAGCATAATGTCCCTAAGAAACAGCACTCAGAACAAAATAGCAAGCATGCTTTGGTGATTCAGAGCTGATCCTAAGCCTGAAATTTCATCTCCCAGACATGGTAAATTCTCAAATCTAGGAATATAAAGTTTTGGCTAAGCAGCTCTGAAGAACTTGTAGACCAAGGAGGTGAAGGGTGCGGCAGCCTTTCTCAGGCAGGAGGACGGAGGAGATAGCAATGGGAAGCTTGGAATTGGACCAGACATTCATATGCAATTATCTGTTCTCTCTCTGTCATAAGGAGCCCTGCAACCTTGGGCTTCAGGTTTTCTTATCTGTCAAAAGGGGGAAGTAACATATTTCTAGCTCCTCCAATCTCACAATGTTGATGTAATGATCAAATGAGATAATGGTTGAGTGTGTTGGAAAGACTATAAAAGTGAGGTTATTTAAATTGACACTTATTAAGTACTTATTAAATCCCTTGGGAGAGACACAAATATGACCTAGTCCCTACTCTGAAAGTTCATAGTCTAGTTGGGAAGACTTATGCACATGAAAAGCAAATAACACAGAGCAGCAAATAGATGTCAAAAGAGCAGTTCAGATTATGAATACTAAAGAAATTTGAAGAGGGTATAGAATTTTTTTCTGTAGAAACAGATAGGAAAAACTATGAAATAAATCTTATTTTCACTGGGCCTCAAAGGAGAGAGAAAATTTGGATCATTTAGATTGGAAGAAACATCTCAGCAAACAGAGGCAGAGACAGGGAATATAAAGAGCATCATAGGTCCAAGAGGAGATAGGACCAGCTGAAGTGAGGAATTTTATAGGCTAGTCCTATGTAAGACTAGAAAGTTGAGCCTGTAGACCATCCTGGCAGTTAAGAATGCAGCAAAGTACTGAAAAAAGTATCTTAAATTCAGACACCATCTGGTGTCCTTGAGCAAGAAAGAATTATGAGAGGCCCTAGAATTCAATTCCTCCCTCTCCCTCATTCCCTCCCTTGTTCCCTGCCTTCCTCCTTCCCAACCTCCTCCCTACTCTTTTCCAGGATTTCTTTTTTAAAACAGCTTCACAGAGGTATTTTGGCATAAGATATTTAAAGTATACAATTAACTAACTATACATCACCACAATCAAGATAGTGAATATAATATCACCCTCTAAAACTACTCTGGTCCAACAGTGGTGGTGCATGCCTATAATCCCAGCACTTAGGAGGCTGACGCAGGAGGAGCCCAAGTTCAAGGCCAGCCTGAGGAATTTATTAATACCCTAGCTAAAAAAAAAAAAAAAAAAATTTAAAGGGGCACATACCTGTAATCCCAACACTTGGCTAAGACAGCGAGTTGTAGGCCAGCCTGGGCTACACAGTGAGAACTTGTCTCAAAAAAAAAAAAAAAAAAGAGGCTGAGGATATAGGTAGCCCAGTGGTAGTGCTTGTCAGGCATGCACAAGGCCCTGCAGTCAATCCCCCAGCACAATGAATGAATGAATGAATGAATGAATAAATAAATAAATAAAAATATAGAGACTTATTTGGTTCCCTTTGCAATTCTTCTCCAGCCTCTCCTGCTTTTAGTCAACTACTGATCTTGTGTCACTATAGATTAGTTTGCACTTTCTACAATCTTACATAAATGGAATCAAATAAAAATGTACTCTGGTTTCTTTCAGCATAATTATTTTAAGATTCATACATGTCGTTACTAGTGTCAATTCATTTTTTAAGTTTATATCTTTTTGTTGCCAAGAGGTGATATGAAATCTTTAAAACCTTAATTTGGGCTGGGGATGGAGCTCAGTGGCATAGTACTTGCCCAGTATGCATGCGAACCTGGATAAAACACTGTAAAACGTTACTTTGTTTGGATTTGTATTCAAGGAAGTTCTTCCTCCATCACTCCAAAGTACCTATCTCAGTGTACCGAATACAGAGCACTTATTTGTTGAAAGGACAAATTTTTGACACACACACTCCCCACAATGTTATTACCTTAAATAGTTTTGTTTGTTCCATGGAATGCTTGGCCTTTATAGGCCTGTCTCTTTATCAGCGCTGTTCATCTCTCCTTCTGCTATGCCATATGCAAAATACAATCATTCACTTCTTAAGTGCTCTTTAATGATAAAGGCAAGAACATGATGGAGTATTCCTGAGCTAGGCTCCTGCAAGGGTGGGAGGCAAGAATGTAGAAAGATAAATTAGACATAGCTCCCACCCTTAATCTAATGTCTTAGAGATACCACTCTTGATCAAGTCTTCTAAAAATATTCATGTATACGGTTTTAACTTGGTGATAAATGTAAAGGGGAGTCTGAGAAAAAGTCTACTTAACCTTTCAAACTTGGACAGTCCTTTGCTGTATTGTTTAAAATTATAGAGAAGAATGGAAATTTATAAAAATATTGCAGGTACTTTGCCTCCCACACTCCAGTCAAGCAACAAAGTGGTGTTCCAAAGAGAGAGATTCCAGGTGAGTATTTAGTATTCTATTTATGTTACTAATAGGAACCTTTGAGTAGAATATGTCTCACACTGAACATATGGGCTTTAAATAACTAGTTGCAAAGCTGAGACATTAAAATAGCCTTTGGAACTGAGAGTCATACTTACCCGACCACCATTTAGAAAAACTTAAAAAATAAGCCATATCACTTTGAAAGTATTTTAATATATTATGGAAACTAGTTTCAATGCTAAAAATTTTACCTGTTGTCAAGATATTTTAGAATTATTTTCAAGGCTGTTCACTGGAAAATGAAGGTATTCAGGGTGACAACCATTGATGATTAAGCTAGAAAATTTCATGCCCATTGTAAGTACATGATTTGAAAAGAAAACAAGAAGATGAAATATGTAATCAACCTATGACACCAAATGAAAATTTCAGAACAAATGTTCATAATGTGCTATTTTTTGCAGTTGCTTAACAATTTCAAGGGGATTTCCAACACTGCCCTTTACAGCTTCAAAGGTTGCCTGTCCGCAGAAATTTGTTATACCAACTGGAATGAGGCTGGCTTTACTTTGAGACAATATTGAGCACTAGTACATAGACTAGGCTTGATAGGAAATTTTAGATCACAAAGAAAAGCTGAGAAACTTGGCACAAAAACAGGACAGATTGAAACAATTTTTACTAAAGGAATATGAGACTGTAAAGGGAATTGATTCAGGAGAGGAAGACTAGTATCATTTTGCAAAGCTAGACATGAAGCACAATGTGTGCAGCTCTTGTTATAACAGTTGAGAGTGCTGCTGTTAACTTGAAAGCATGTGCCAAGCTGATAAAAGTATTTCCCTGGATTTTAAACTGATGGTGACACTGTCTGATACTGCGTTGCATATGAAAGATTTTTCTCTTCTCAAAATTGTATAAGAACCAGTGGGAGAAACAGACCATCCAAAGGGCATTTGGAGTCTCATGCCTGGGAAGAATTCACATTGTGAATTTTGAAATGCCTCCTATGATTAAGGTCTTACAGCAGAAAAACCAAAACCTTGAGGAAGTTAGCAATATAGGATACTTTCTATATTTTATTTACCACAGAGAAATTTTGTTCAGCTAATTTACAGCCTGCAAGCATGGTAGCTAAGGAGATTATTACATCTGGGTTTCCTGTGAATGCTTTACCTTGTAAATAAACTCAAGCAGAGATCATTCTGGAATTAATGTTTGCTGGGGGCAGCATTTCAAAACTAATTTATTGATTCCTTTAAATGGCTAATAATAGAATATGGATAGAGAGCTCATCAGAATCGTCCAAATCAAAATGACCCAAAAGTCTAGAAGTGCAGGTATGCATAATGCAAAGGGCAGACTTTAGAGTAATAGGGACTGTGACAAACTAAAAAGGGAATCCACCAAATAAAGGAGACCCAGCATTCAGTTCCAGTGGGAAACAGGACCTGATGCTCCAGGGTACACAGTGATGACACTGCTGTGTGGTAATGGAAGCTCTGGAGGGACAAATCTTGTGATTATTCAAAAAACTCTAGAAACCTAGCTTTTCACATTTATTTTCTTTTGGGTTTCAGTTTTTCATTTTGTTTTGGTTTGGTTTTTGAGACAGGGTCTCCCTATGTAGCTTAAATTGGCTTAGACTCTTCTGCCTCAACCTCCCAAATTGTGCACATGCACCCACACACCCAGTCAGTATCTAGATTTTTATATGAAATCTCTTGAATTGTAAATGTTGGCAACCAGTGTTTTGTTCTGTTTTTTTTTTTTTTTTTTTTTTTTTGTGACAGGGTATCACTATGTAGCCCAGCCTGTTCTAGATCTAGAGATCCTCCTGCCTTAGCCTCCCAAGTGCTACTATTACAAACATGTACCGTTATGCTTGTCAATGTATATCCTTTCATACCATTTTTTATAAATATGTAGACATTTTAAAAATAAAATATGATTATCCTGTACATACGGTTTTAGAGGCTACTTGTTGTTCATGATTTTGACTTGTCCATCTCAGTAAATCTTCATCTAATCCCCTGCCCATATTCAAATTTCTCTAATTGATCCCCAAATACCTCACAGTCATTTCTTTAAATTAATAGGGAGTCCAAGACACTGCATTGTGTTGTTTATATCCCTTTGCACTCCTGGACACTGCCGTGCCTGTTCTATGTCAGTGCTTCTTTGCTATTCATAGGGTTTCCAATGGTTGATAGTTTTGGGATTGTTTTGGGAGTAGGCTGCCAGGTCCTTCTCCCATTTTAGGGGAGGCTGGGGATCAAACCCAGGGCCTCAGAGAGCACAGAGGGGCACTCTACCAACTGATCTAAACCCATCCCACTGTATCCTTTAAATACCTTTAATCTAGCACAGAGTTGACTCTAAAAAAATCATACTGGGCTAGGCACAGTGGCTTGCACCTGTAATCCCAGCAACTGGTGGAGGCAGGAGGATCTCAGGTTCAAGGCCAGAGGCAGCCTGCATAATTTAGCAAGACTCTGTTTCAAGACAAAAAATAAAAAACGGGCTAGGGTGCAGCCAAGTGTTAGAGTACTTGCAAAGTAGGTGCAAGGCCTTGGGTTCAACCCCCAAGTACCACAAATAAATAAATATAAAAATAAAAAATCATACTGACTTACTGAAGAGCACTGGCCAGTTGCCCTGCTGAAGGCAGCACTTTCACCTCATAGGTTTGTCCTGTTGTTTCCTCCCAGTATCTCCTGTAAACTGCAAGTCTAATATATCTTTTGGGAAGTGGTAAGCAGCTAAAACATATAGTAGGTATTACTTTCGTCACACCAAAATTGGCTAACCATTAGTTATACTAACAATTTCACTTCAAGGAAATGGGTGATGGTCCCTCCAACACAGTTACATCAGTAGCCTCAAGACTGCAAACTGGAGTCATGGTGGCACACACCTATAATCCCAGCACTCAGGAGACTGAGGCAGGAAGATCTGTGTGAGTTCGAGGCCAGCCTGGGTCACACAGAGAGACCTTGTCTCAAAGAACCCAAAAATGAGATTGTAAACTAGGTAGTGTTACTTGGCACTATATTAATGTCCAGTGACCCACCTACAATTTCACCTTTTTTTTTTTCCCGGTACTGGGGGTTGAACCCAGAGCCTCGCGCTTGCATGCCTTGCAAGTGCTGTACCACTAAACTCTGCCCCCAGATCATTTTTTTTTTTTTACTTTTTGAGACAGGGTCTTGCTAAATCATGCAGACTGCCTGTGGTCTCAAACTTCCGATCCTCCTGCCTCTGCCTCCCAAATTGCTGGGATTACATACAGGTGGCGCCACTGGGCCCAGCCTGGTGTTTTTTTGTTTTTTTGTTTTGTTTTGTTTTGTTTTAACACAAATTAATAATCTTTGCCAAGATCAATAACTTTATTAGAGTTCACATTCCTTCTCCTTATTTTTTTTTTTTTTGTAGTCCTAGGGAATTGAACCCAGAGCCTTTGCATGTTAGACAAGTGCTCAACCACTGAGCTGCACGCCTCGCTCCTTTATTTTTTATTTTGAGACACAGTCTCACTAAGTTATACAAGATGCCTCTGGCCTCAAACTCACAATTCCCCTGCTTCTGCCTCCCAAATTGCTGGGATTATAGACTTACATCATGGTTTCCAGCTATATTTAATATTATAAAAAAATCGAGCCTGGGGGTGCAGGTCAGTGGTAGAGTTCATACTTAGTGTCCACAAAGCCCTGGGTTCAATTCTGAGAACCCCAAATAACAGTAATAACACTAATAATTAAAAAAAAAAAAAGTGGGCCCAACTCAACAGCCTTTGGCGGCAGGATTTAGCCTGTTGGCTGCCACTTTCTGATCTACAATCAAGCCAGACTCACTCATCAAAGCTCTGTACTCTGCAGCATTAGGTCTTTTATTTGTGACAATCAATTACTTTGCACTTGTTGACATGTTGCTTATAATCTTCTCAAGTCATTTTATGTGTGTTCTTGTCTCCCTGGCTAGGCTGTGACCTCCTCAAGGGCAGGCACTCTCTTGCACTATATTTCCTTTCCTTCTCCTAGTGTGCTTTTGAAGGTACTTTGCCTATAGTTAGCGCCCAGCCCCCCACCCTAGTGAGTCTCATGTTGGTGTCATTCAGGCTGGCCTGGAACTCACTCTGTAGCCCAGGCTGACCTTAAACTTGTGATCCTCCTGCCCTAGCCTCCTGAGTGCTGGGATTATAGGCATGTACAATCACCGCACTTTACAGTATATCATAGTCAATAATAAAAGCACTGATAAAAATAAAAAGTTTTCATTATTGTTGCTTCTGCTCCTTGGCTTTCCCTAATTCTCTATCATAATGAAATGCTTCTCTCACTTATAATGACAGGTACATCTTCACAGTTTATTTGTGGTGACCCTGTGATGGGGGCAGGTGAAAGAGGAAACACAGCCATTAGTTTTCAAAAGTTGTACTGGCATTATCTAGCTGGGGTAAGTCACTCCATCATTCAAACTTTCTATTTCTTTATTGGGTAAAATGAGATGACTAGATTATCTCTAACAATCATACTCATTTGGCGCTATGCCTTGCTAGTACCTTTTAGTTGGTACTCCTCCTGACTTGTACCACCCTGCTTGTATGCCACCTTGGCTCTCTTCACATGGGTCTGCATTATCATCTGCAGTGAACTGAATTTGCCTTTGATGACTGTCCAACCATGACAGACTGGTCTAATCTGTACAGCCCAGTTAACGATTTGTTCTTTTTTTCAAAGTCAAGTCTTAGTCCTTTACAACCGAGGCTGAGTGTGGATATTTCAAGGACTCACATAACACTAGCATAAGTGGCCCAGTCCATAAGATCAGAGGGCACAGATAGGACAGAGAGAATTGAGATTGAGTAGCCCCTTGTGGAACCTTACTCATGGGGACTCTGAACAGCCCAGACCAGCTCTGGGGTATGGGTGCTTCTAAAACACAAAACTAAATAAAAATATTTTCATTCACCTGTTTGTTTTGCTTCCTTGCTTTTGTTTGCTTTTAATACTTTCATTTCAGTACTATTGCTTTCTTTTCTTTTTACTGTTTAAAGGTACAATCCGAAGGACTTCATCCAACTGGCATTATGTGCTTGGAAATAGCTCTTTTTCTACCTCCTGGACTGAGGACAGTCTCTGCTTGATTATAAATGGAATCTTACCATTTCCCAGGGGCTGGGATTTAGCTCAGATGGTAGAGCGCTGCTCTGCAGTCTCTGAGGTCCTGAGTTCAATTCCCAGCACCACAGAAATGGGAGAAGGATGTGGCAACCCACTCCCAAGGCAATCCCAAAACAATCAGCCATTGAAAACCCTATGAGGGTCACTATGAGTCGGATAGGACTCGACGGCACCTAACACCATTTCCCTAGCCTCAAGAGCTCCAGGTGGCAGAGGGGAGGCAGTCAAGACTCTAAAGAGAAAGCCAGAAAGAACTTCCTATTCTTCTCTTGGGATATGATACTAAGGGGCTGAACCCAGGGCATTGCAAATACATTTGCAAGCACTCTACCATTGAGTTGCACCCCAGCCCCTTTTTATATTTTATCTTGAGTTGGGGGTCTCACTAAGTTAGAGGTTGCCTCTGGCCTTGAACCTGTGACCTGGGATTATAGGTATGTGCCACCACATCCAGCCACCTCCTTCTCCTTCTCCTTCTCCTCCTTCGCACTGGGGATTGGATCCAACCCACTGTTTCCTGTATGCTAGGCAAATTCTCTACCACTGAGCTACATCCCCATCCCCCAGAGTTATCCTTTCTTTCTTTTTTTTTTTTTTTTTGCGGTACTGGGGGTTGAACCCAGGGCCTAGCGCTTGCATGCTTTACAAGTGCTGTACCACTGAGCTGTGCCCCCAGCCCATATTTTTACTTTTTGAGACAGGGTCTCACTAAATTACACAGGCTGCCTCTGGCCTCAAACTTGTGATCCTCCTGCCTCCACCTCCCAAGTTGCTAGGATAACAAGTGTGTGCCCCTGCACCCAGCTTAAATAGAAATATTAAAGAGAAGCAGTCTCCCAGCAAACGGGAAGGGAAGCTCTTATGATGCAGGATACACTTAGGAGCCTACCACCAATATGGGGTGGCTGCAGTTGCTCTTCCGCCACAGTCTGCCCTTGTAAGGTGTTACCACTTATTTTTCCTCAGAAGACAGAGTAGCCCCACTGACAAGAACAGTCTTAGGATGTCCAGCGTTGGGAAAGAGCACAGACCTAGAAAGGAATGAGCCAATCAGGTTAGGAACAGAGGGAGACCAAAATCAGCGCAAGAAACAAAAGGTCAGGTGCAGGGTGGACAAGTTCTCTACAGAAAAGTCAGAACTGGAATGGAAAATAGAGGTGGATCTGATAGGAGGGGAGAGGGGTATCAGCAGGTGGGAGCAGAGATTGGGGAAAGGGAGAGGTAAAGTAGGAGAGGAAAACCACAAAATACAGGATGTAATTATATGAATATATGAAAAAAAAGAAAATGAGAAGAAATCAATGAGGGTATAATCAATAGTTGCATAAGATCATCATTACATATTAACTAAAATTCCTACTTTTTTCCCCTTTTCTTCTTTTGTTCATCCTGTTCTGTAAAATATGTAAAGGGATGGATGTGTAAGCAAAACTGATTTAATAATTGAATAGATAAATAAAATGACTTATCACTCTGCAACCCGCTCACATTTATAAATTGAAAAAAAAAAAAAAAAAAGAACTGAAGGAATGAGTGTAAAGCTACCTAAGTTTGTCTAGTTTTCCCAGGCTAGGAGCAGCCTGGTGAGAAAACTTCCCAGTCACAGGGTCTTTGTAGTCACTTATTTAATAATAATAATGATAGTTCAGAAGAAGTAATCTTAGCTGTAGGGCAAGTAATCCAGTTTGAGAACATTAATCTTTCCAAAAAAGTGCATTTCCCTGTGTCTGGCACTACACGGTGTGAATCTGAACTCTCTTCCAAGTCAGGCACCTCTTCTTCTTCTTCTTTTTTTTTTTTTTTGTGGTACTGAGGGTTGAACTCAGGGCCTCCCGCCTGCATGCTCTACAAGTGCTGGACCACTGAGCTGCACCCCCAGCCCATTTTTTTCGCTTTTTGAGACAGGGTCTCGATAAATTACACAGACTGCCTCTGGTCTCGAACTTTCGATCCTCCTGCCTCCACCTCCCGAGCTGCTGGGATTACCGGTGTGCGCCACTGCACCCGGTGCGCCTCTTCTATGTAGTTCTCAGGATGGCTGGCAGGGTCATCTTAGAATAACCTCCAAAGGTGGAATAAAACTAAATTACAGAGATTAAGACTAAAGATTGAAGATTACCAGATTGAATTGCCTAAAACCAATTCACCTAGAGCCAATTAGCCTAACATAAACATTTATCAAATCTGCAGCATTTCAAAAGGACTAAGCAGATTCTCCCTTTCACTTATTGCTGTTGTCTGCATACCCTTTTTTAGTTTACTGAATATGCCTCATGCCTGTACATTGTTTATAACATACTGACATTTTAACAACAGGAGTGTAAAAGTTAGACTAAACCACCAAAGTCGTCTTTATACTTTTCAAGACATCTAAATTTGTAAAGGAATATTGGCTCAAAACACACACCCATACACACACAAAAAAAGAAGTACACAAAATGTCTGTCCCAATTGTGTTTATTGCTAGAAACTTTAAGGTTTTTTTTAAAAAAAGTGTTTGAGAAGTAGATAACATAGGAAAAGGCATCCGTAAAAGTAGGAAGCAAAGTGCTGGAAATTTGATAAATTTATGTTGCTGGTAATAAGTACTCTTGGATGAATAGATATAAATCCTTAAAATACCCAAAGTGTGATAAAAAAGAATAGAATGCCTAAATGGATATAAAAACACCCCAAAGGGAATTGAGCTTTTGGCAAACTGCTCATTAAGTGAATTAAGTTTTCAGTGAACTGGTTTTAAGACACATAGCTTTAGGTGAATTCAAGTTTCCACCAAACTAACTACAGCCAAATCAAAGTGTTGTGCTCTCTCCAGCTTCCCCAAACCTGAGTTATGGGGAGCAGAAGATGTAATGTGGGATCCCTCTGAGAGGTAACATGTCTAGAGTGGTAAGTTACTGCTAGGGACTAAGCATAAGAGTGACCTGAGAAGGGAGTAGTAGGCGGATGGGAGGGGAGAGGGCGCACGCACATACACGTGTGAATGGACCATGTACATATATCCTGGGCTATAGGGCTCAGTACACTGAAACCTGGGATTGGGGCTAACCTGAAGCTTCTTAGACATCCTACCCAGCAAGTTCCACACCCACAGAGACCCAATCACTGCCTCCCCAGCTGAGCAGAGGAACAACCAAGGACAAGCCCCACTTACCCTCCCCAGGCCCATGAGTCCCTGAGAAACAGGCAATCCAGGCAGCAGCCCACCCAGAGCTGGCCCCATTCCCAGCAGAGAGATGAGGAGCTCCCCTAGTTCTTAGAGAGAAGGCCAGGAAATCACTCATCTATAGAGTCCAGGGTGTCCACCTCTCCATCGAGTACAGAGCTGGGATACTGTGGCAAACTCCTGGCTGACCTCATGTCTGACATCATGTGCAGGGTACAACAGAGTGGGATGCTCCCCTGATGTCCTCTTCTGAGATCCAAAGCCAGAACATTGCTTGACTTATACACAAACATAAACTGGAGATATCAGCCAGAATCAGATGCTGAGAGAGTACCAGAACCCGCCTGTATGTGCCGGAGCACACACTACAGCCCAGGCTGCACATATGGAAGGCCAGC
Organism: Pedetes capensis; assembly: GCA_007922755.1. NCBI lineage: Eukaryota > Metazoa > Chordata > Mammalia > Rodentia > Pedetidae > Pedetes > Pedetes capensis. Next base: position 67,131 of record VMDO01005062.1, read on the forward strand.
CAGCCCTGCTCCGGTGATCGGAAGGTTCCTCTTCCACAGTCCATTTGGAATGTTATGATCTTTGGGGTCTCTGGCCCTTGGGGCCTCCCCGGAGGACTCTTCTGCCAGGACTGCAGAATGCATTCCTTGCCTCAGCTGACCTCAGAGGGGCCCACTGGCCGGAGGAGTTAGTCCATAATCGTGGGGGCGGCAGCAGTGACTGCAGCTCAGATATAGTTGGCAGGGGGCTGTCGGGCATTGAGTCGCTGCATGTGGCAGCCGTGGCAGAGCAAGTGCCCATCCAGAGGAAAACAGCAGCAACCCTCCTCATCGCTCAACTGCATCCGGCAGTCCTAGAGAAGAAAGTGCCTAGTTCACCTCAGCCCAGCCCTGGACACTGAGGACATCTTGGGAATCTGTCCACCTCAACAACAGACTCCTAACAACAAGAAGGGGCTGGGATTTAGCTCAGTTGGTAGAGCGCTGCTCTGCAGTCTCTGAGGTCCCGAGTTCAATTTCCAGCACCACAAAAAAAAAATGGGAGAAGGATGTGGCAATCCACTCCCCAGAAATCCCGAAATAATCAGCCACTGAAAACCCTATGAGAGTCGCTACGAGTCGGACATGACTCGACAGCACCTAACAACAACTAGAAGGAAGGGATGCAAGGGTGGGCAGGGTTGGGGAATGGAACCGCTGAATGAGAAATCTGAGAAAATACCTCATCTGGGCACCAGGTGTCGCTGCTGTAGCAAAAATAATGAGACAAGCCTCCAAGACTCTAGTGTTGACTCTGGAGAAGCCAGATTCAGAAAGGACTGAACAACTAGGACCAGAGAGAGTGTCCAGAGGACCAGAAAGAGACTGGAGATAGGCCACAGAACTTGCTTGTCTTTCTGTGTCCTACATCTCTCCCACAGATGCATGGCTGTTCTAGCATTTGACTCCTCCCCTCCTCCCAATTCTCCAAGACTCACCTCACAGTGGTAGCACGCAAAATGATAATCACGGTCCATGGATATCACCCTCACGATGTCTTCACAGCCCTGAAACATGCAAGACCCCCACGGAGATGACAACAGCACATTGCCTGCCTCCCATACCCTCTCCTGACCCACAGGATTCCTCCTGCCCCAATGGGGAGGTCACACAAAGGCCCTCAGAGCCTGTCTGCAGTCAGACATAATCATCTGTAGCTTTGAGATGCTTTTGCAAATCTGACCAGAGCTTTCCCCTCCCCTTCCTTGGTGCTGCCTCAGGAGGACTTGCCTCCCACGTGGAGCACTGCCTCTGTACAGGGGCCCTGGCCTTACATACTCCTCACAGCTGTAGAGGAAACAGAGGGAAGGTAGGGGCAGAGAGTACAAATGAAGTAGGCCAGGCTAGGGACAAGGAGGTCCAATAGGTCTGAGTCTTCACTGGCCTATGGCTTTTCTCCCTAGGCATACCCTCTACACACAGCTTAAATCCTTTCTGACTCTGTCCTACCAGCCTTGCAGATTTTTCCACCTTTCTCCAGCCCCTACATCTGGGATCTGGTGGCTTCGACCTCAAAGAAAGCCTCCTCTTCTGGACTGAGACAGAAGATACAGGGCCTGGGCCCAGCAAGACTATCAGACATGTCCAGGCCCGGATGTTAGGGTCAGGGTGGTGACCCCAAGAGCAGAGTCACACGGGAATCTTAGCAGAGCACATTCCTCAGCACCACCACTTCCCCAGGGAGGCGGTACTGCATGTCCCCACCCCCTCCCTGGAGGCAGCAGTGCTGGCTGCCCTGCAGAGGAACCCAGACATACTGACCTCTGAGGGGAGGATGGGCTGGCCACAGGCTGCACATTTAGGGGCATAATTTCTGAAAGAGAAGGTAGCAATGAGCCGAGGATAGGGCATCCCTGGACTCAGTTCCACATTGTGCCCCATGATCTGGACTCACTTGTGGTAGTCAGTGACACAGTACACCTGGTTGGAGAAGTCCACTGTGAAGGGGACGCCGTCCAGGCACTTGTTGCAAACGATGCACCGGAAGCAGCCGGGGTGATAGGACTTCCCCATTGCCTGCAGGATCTGGCTCACGGAAGGGGAAGAGCATCAGTCTCCCTCCAGTCTTGGCTCCCCAGCTACTCATTATGTTCCCCACTACTCCCACTAATCTCTTCCAACCCCTCCAGTCAGCATCCAACTCATAGCGACCCTATGTACAACAGGTGAAACACTATTGTTAGTACTTCTCTGCTATTCATAGGGTTTTCAATGGCTGATTGTTTTTTGGGAGTGGGTTGCTGGTCCTTCTCCCAAGCCTACAGCACCTGGTGCTCCCAGGCCCGACCCTGCTCAGCTTCTGAGATCTGACAGGATCCAATGCCACAGTGGTATGGCTACAGGCTAAGGATGTACAGGAATCTCTTTTTGTTGCAAATGGCTTTATGTTTCAGTTTAAATCTTTCTTAAAATATTTTGTCTATTTTGGTTCCAAAATATATTAACAGTCTATAAACAGAAGTACCTCACACAAGGGGAACATAAATACATCACTTGGGTCTGTTAGACCCATACATTACCAGTTTAATACTACTCCCAAAGCAGAAACCCTAAAAAAGGTCTTAGAAACCATCCTGGCCTGTAGATTTCAACCCTGGCTACAATATAAGGATCACTAGGGAGCTCTGAATGCCATGCTGGACGTGGTGGCTCAGGCCTGTAATCCCAGCACTCAGGAGGCCGAAGCAGGAGGACTGACACAAGTTTAAGGCCAGCGTGGTCCACACAGAGAGTTCCAGGCTAGCCTGGGCTACACAGTGAGACCCTGTCTCAAACAAGCAAACAAGCAAACAAATAAACAAACAAAAAACCACAGTAACACCATCCAGGTATGATGGTGCACACCTATAATCCCAGCACTTTGGAAGCTAAGGTATGCAGATCTGAAGTTCCAGACCAGCCTGGGCTACACAGCAAAACCATTTCTCTAAATAAGTAACCACCACAATAAGAAACGATGCCTGAGTCCCCCCTTGAACTTTTTATCACAACTCTGGTGATGGGCTCCAGCACTGTATATTTTTGCATTTCTTCCCAGGTGATCTGCTAAGCACCAGAGTGCCAGAGATGAGAATCACTGATCTGGCCAACTCCTTTTTACAGAAAAGAAAACAAAGTTCCAACTTATCCTAACCAGTAACAGAGAAAGGACTAAGATCCAGAACCCCACACTCCTGGTTCAGACTGGAAAGCCTGGCTGTGCCTGCAGAGTAGGGAGGGGTCAGATCACAGAAGCCTGGGATGGCGGGACTAGGAGTCCAGACTTGATCTCTTACGCACAAGGAAGGCGCTGTGAACAGTTGCTCTGGGGAGGAATGGCAAGAATGTGATTCATCAGGTGATAGGTCTCCTCTTGGCTTTCTCTCGGCATCCACTTATCCCCTGACCTGAGCCCTCAGGCTCGTAGCTTCACAGTCTCAGCTGAAGGCACTGTCCTTACCTTCTCCAAGATCAAGTGGCCACAGACACAGCACTTCTCAGCTGCCTCCTGAAACCCTGAAAACTAGAGAAAAGTCAAAAGGAGGATGTTATCCAGCTGAGAATGAGGAGTGGAAACCTAGTGGGCCACTAAAAAGGGAGTTTCAGTGTGCGAATCAATTCAAGGTCCAGAGGACCCTCACTCACCAGATAATCTTCCTCACAGTACACAGAGCCGTTGACACTGTAGAAAGCCTTGCAGCGCAAAGTTCGCCCTAGAAGCAGCAGAGAACAGGCTGGAACCTATCCTAGAGCCCAGGTGCAGGGCTTCTCCCTCTGGTGTTCCTGCTCCCTATGCTGCATAGTATATTTAAACCTGGACTTTAGTACTTTCCCTCCTAACTACTGTCTGTCCTTCCTCCATGTACAAAAATCTCATCTTATGCAATTCCAGTTTGTCTTGGCCTCATTCCAGCCAACTCTCCTCTCCTTTGCTCACTGTCCCTCCAGCTCTGTATCCCACTTCCCCTTGGGGAGGCACCTGGGACAGCAAAGCCAACTACACCCTGGAATATGTCCTAGTGTCCTGGAGGACTTCCTAGTCCTGAGTATGCTGAGGAGCTGTGACCTAGGTGCTGTACAATTTGCATAGACAGAATCACATTGTCACAGGGATTGCCCTGTGGGACCTTTTAAGCTACTGAGTCTCTTTTTGCCTCGGCATAGCCACCCTGCTCTCACAGCCCTACCTAGGTCCTCCTAGGGACAAACTCTACAGAGGTCAGGACCTACTGGAGTTACTGCTGGGGACAAAGTACATTGTTTGGGAGCAATGCTGGCCACCTATCCTGCTGTACCAGGCTGTCTCCCAAGCTTGGAGGGACCCAGAGTGTTCAGAGTCAGAGGCAGCCCAGGAATTTTTGCATGCAGACAAAGTAGGGCCACTCCCACCCAAGAAACTGCTCTGTGTTGTCTAAACGGTCAGGGAGGAGGGAGTGAGGCCAGGGTAGAGAATGGGCAGTTCTCCCATTTCTTGCCTTCTTCCAATCAAAATCTCCACTTCCAGCTCTGTCCAGTGGTTTAGAAAAGCTTACTTAGAAACTCATGACACAAGGGAGGAAAAGAGAGGGAAAAAGAGAAATACCTGGAAGAAGCCCTATTAAAAAAAAGACAGACCAGCCTAAAGAGATCCAGGCAGAAGCTGAGGGAGTGAGAAAGGCTGAGTGCTGGAGTCAGACAGGCAGAGATAGGAGATTAAAGGTTTAGCAAAAGAATCAGAATGGATAAGCAGTGGGAAGGGTAATGTGAGAGGTGAGGGAGGGCAGGGTGGGGGAGTTAAGGCTGCGGGAGCACCCCCACAGAGGGCCTCCTGAGCTAACAGCAGCAGTGGGCATTCCTGGAGTGTGATGTCATCAGCTTGGCATGGCCTGGTGGCCTGCAATCTAGCGAGGTGGCTGAACTCTGACCAGCCAAGAGAAAACCCCCTCTCCGCCCCCCCCACAGCTCCCCACTCCCCCAGCCCACACCCCGCCCTTCCCACATTCCAGTCTTTCACTGTCTCCCCAGGCAACTCGGCTGCCCAAGACCAAACCCCACCAAGGAGAGACTGGCGGGCTGGGCGGGAGTCCAGGCTGGGCCAGCAGGGAGGCACAAGAAAGAGGGAGGATTGGAGTAGAGCAAGGAGGTTGAACAGAGGCAGGGAGGACTCCAGAAAGCAGACCCAGCATGGGGCAGAAAAAGCCAGGTAGCACCCAGATCAGGGAAGCAAGAGAGAAGGTGGGGCAGCTGTGGACCTACAGACACTTGATGGGGGCCCAGCAGCTGCCCTGGGAGCACATGAAGATGCATAAGCTCCCCTGGGCTGGCTCAGGGCACTTGTGAGAGTGCATGGGACGGGGTGAGTGTCCAAACTCACCACAGGAGCAGCAGACAAAGCACTGGGTGTGGTAGAGGCTGTCCAGGGCCTGGCAGGCATTGCTCTGCCCGTAGATGCCTTTGTTACACTTGATACAGGTGCCTGAAGAAAAAGAAGAGGTTGTCAGCATCACACCCCAGTCCCTCAGCTCAAATCCAGGGACCCCTAAGTTTCCTGACTGCTCTTTCCAGATGTGCCAGAAGACAAAGGCTCCCTTTAATGGGCTCCCTCCTAAGAGAGGGTAACAAGAAATGGGATGCAGCAAGATCTTGGTGAGGCAGATCCATTCTTATTTATTTTATTAACCAGCAGGTATTTTCTGAGCACCTATTTTGTGCTCAGTACAAAACCCAACACAATAATAATAATAATAATAATAATAGAGAAAGTAAAAAATGCTTAGTTTCTGTTGAGGACAAAACCACAAAACAGGCAAGTGTGGGACAAAATGGTCAGAGATGTTAGTACACAGGGGCTCAGCAGCAGACTCAAAGAAACTTCCTAGAGAAAGCAGCCTAGGCCCAGGAGGTTCCCAGATGGGAACTTCAGTTTTCCCATCTCTAAAATGGGCTGCAGGCTGGGATTTAGCTCAGTTGGTAGAGCACTGCTCTGCAGTCTCTGAGGTCCCAAGTTCAATTCCCAGCACCACAAACATGGGAGAAGGATGTGGCAATCCATTCCCAAGACAATCTTGAAACAATCAGCCATTGAAAACCCTACAAGGGTCCCTATGAGTCGGACACAACTCAATGGCGCACAACAACAACAACAACAACATGAGCTGTTGTTCAGTAATAGAATGATTTCTCTTTGCTGCACTTCAGAGGATGGAGAGAAGGATCTGGCTCAGCAGAGGGTCCTGATAGCCATGTGAGCCTGCCTCCTGTGGGGAGGTGCTGCTGAGAATGTAGGCTGTGCCCCAGGAACCCGAGTTGCACAGAAAGAGGGAAAGATGGCAGAACCTCTAATGCCTCCCTGCCATCCACCGCAGGAGAAACACAGAGCTTAGCTACTCTTCCCCAATATCCCCCACTAAGACACACACACCTGGCTCTGGCACCAGCCTTCCTGGGTGTGTTCTTCCTTCCCTCCACTCCCCAATTCCAGGCCCATGAGTGAGGGCTAAGGCCTGTCTTTGGGGAGCAGATCCCAATGGGGCCTGCCCCACCTCTCCCCCTCGGCACACTGCCACACTCCCTGCCTGTTGGGGCCCATCCCAGTCTTTGCCCAGGGGCTTGGGAGCCAGTGCAGCAGCTGCAGCAACTGATGGGCCCAGGCCTGTTCTGCTCCCACCCTCTGGCAGCTGGGCAAGACTGAAGCCAAGGAAAAGGGCCCCTACTAAGGGCAGCAGTACCAAGTGTAGTCAGACTAGGGCTGGGGCATAAGGCATCTGTAGGGACTCAGTCAGGGGAGGCAACCTGACCAGGGGAGAAGAGGTGCCCACCTCGGAATTCAAAAGGGGCCTCCTCTTGGAATGGGAGATCTGCCCAAAATTGCCATGCTGGGGTCCTGTCAGAACCATTCCTTGGGAAGTCCTGGACATTACAGGAAGACAAGAGGAAGCTGCTCAGGCATGTCTACCTCACCTCCTCTCACCCAGCATACCCACATCTAGGTTCTTCCTGCCATTTTATTACACTTTCTCTGAGTTCCTTTCTTCCTTTTAGTCCTGAGGGCTTAGCCAAAGAGACTTCTTTCCCAGCTAACTCTGCCTGGCCTCCTAAGGAAACTGCTAAATGGGCTCAGTTTCTTTGATCAAAGTGACTTAGCATCATCTGCTTTGGGCTTTCCTGTCTCAGGGCGGGAGAAAAGAATAGGCTGGGGTTGGGGATGAACTATACAACCCGATCCCTTCCCACCTGCAGCCCTACTAACTCTCAGCTTCCTCCTCAATCATCCCTCCCTGGTCTCATTCCTCTCCCATTCATATTTCTAGCCGTGGACTTCTACAGCATGGGAGAAAAGTGGGGAAGAGACACTTGGAAAACTGAAGAGGCGTGCAAGATGAGTCTTCAACTTCACAACCGAATCAGCATTGCTTTATACGACGAAGTAGCGCCTATGGGTTTTGCCTACAGGTTTGCTCCAGACCCCACTGTCCTCCCTAGCTGAGACGTATAATTAATATTTCTCAGAGTAGGGGAAGGAGGCTGCGACTAGATGTCCTAAACTGTAACAGGAAGTAAGGGGCTACTTCTAGTTTGAATTCTGAGTTTATAGCCAGATCTCAAGGCCAGGTTATTTCTGGCAGTCACACCTGGTCGATATCCATCCAAGGGTGGTGGTGTCCCGATAGTCATGACTTTTGCCCTGACTTCCAGAGGATGGGGAAAATAGAGGCTGGTACCATTGAGTCTCTGCTCATCCGCCCATAGGCACACCTTGCCAGCAGGACCAGGGCTGGGCAGCACTTACGTCCCTGCTTTCCGTTTTAGTGCGCTCCAATCTCCCTCCCACGCTCGCTTCCCCGACAGCAACCACGGTTCCGCGTGCTCTAGGCAGCACCCACACACACAGCGCGCGCGCACCCCACCCCTCGGCCGCGGCGGGCCCCGCCCGCAGGCACCTGGTGAGCCCGGGCAGGAGTCGGCACGCACTCGGCCCGCCCGCCCAGTCCCCGCACTGGCACATTCCCCGCATTCCTGCGGGCGGAGCCTGGGCCGGGGTGGGGGCGCGGCGCGCCGAAGCCTGTAGGAGCATGGTTGCGAAGCGGGGCAAGGTGGGGGGATGCTCTCATTGCACCACTGGGTCTCCTCCCTACAAGTCCTCCTCCTGCGAAAACCCAAGGAGCTCTAATGCTTGAGAAAATGGGACTCACGATGTAATCAAGGGGACTGAACTGGGCAGGAATGAGGTGCCCGGGTCCATTTGAAACCCAGCAGGAAAGGGAAAGCGCTCTGGGGTCCGCCCCCATCCACCCCTGAGGCCTCTCTTCTAGTCTGGCTTCTCTGCGTCGGGCCCCGAGGCACCGGCAATTTGGGCCCTCGGGACCCTGGAGAGCCGAATGCGCTGACAGGTCCCTCCCCGAGTCTAGCCACTTCGCTCTTACTCACCGAAGTAATCCTCTCTGGCCTCCGGCTCCCGCATCCGGACCCGAGAGGCCTCAGGAACGAATGGACCCGGCGGCTCCTCGAGACGCGACGGCTCAATCCCCGAGGGCTCTCCGTGGGCGCCGGCCTCTCGACCACCAGTGCCCACCGTCAAGCGTAGCAACGCTGTTAGCTCATCCTGGTAACGGGCAGCCGCGGCGCAGTCCGCGTAGCCTGTCACCGAGTGTCGTCCGGGTTGCGCCCCGCGCCTCTCCAAGGGCCCTGCCGCTCCCACTCCAGTCCCGGCTAGAGCTCCAGGGCTGCCCAAGGCCGGGGGATATGAGTGGCGGCTCTCCTGGCAGCCGAACCCCGCGGGCCGGTGAGCGCACAGTCGATCCAGGGCAGCGTGGAGCTCCGGATAGGCGGACGGGACCCCTCCAGGGGAATAACCTGCTGGAGCCCCGGTCAGGGATGGGCCAAACAGGCACGGCCCCGCGGGCAGGGGGCTCCCGTGTCGCTGGTCGTACCCCATACTGATGCCGCTGGTGCGATTACTGCAGGGCCGGCTGCCCCCGGCTCCCCCGACTCCCGCCCCGTCCAGCAGTAAGCTGCCTCGGGGGCTGGACGGCTTGCTCGCGTCGCTGGCTGAGCTGCTGGCGAAGCTGGAGCGGGGGCTTAGGGCCGGGGCAGTGGTCTCCAGCCGAAAATCTGGAGGCAGTGACTGAGGTAGAGGCAAGGCCCGGGCGGGTGGCGGTCCGCCGGGGAAGGAGCCTTCGTAGCGCTGCGCCTCAAAGGAGCCGCGCGGGTTCCGCTCAGCGTCCAGGGGGCCTTGCTCGCGGGCTGGCTCCAATGGCTCATCCCCAGGTCCCCCAGTTGCTCCTCGGGGCCCCGATTTCCTAGGTCCTCCCGATCCACTCAAGCGCCCCTTGCCCGGACCAGGGGTCCCATCAGACCCACACCGGCCAGCTTCACCCTTTCTGCGGCCGAACTTGGCACTGCTAGAGTCTGAGAGTCTTAACTTCTCCAGCAGGCGACTGGCTTTCTCCCCTAACCGCTCCATGCCCGCGGGCCTGGGGACTGCAGCCCCCTCTCCGCCTGGCACCCTGCAGCGTCTCGGCAGCCGCTTCTCTTTGCCTGCTGCAGGAGTTTGGTTCCCCAAGGGCACAAGATAGGAGCAAGGGGCTAGCGGGGTGCCCGGGTGCCCGGCGCCCGCAATCCCCAAGCATCCCCCAGCGGGAGGGGCTGCGTCCCCCCCAGCATCTGGAATTAAGCGGGGCTGGAATAGCCTACAGCCCTGGCTGTCTCGTCCGCAGGTCCGTCTGTTCACGCGTCGACTTGCCCCGCAGCCCAACTATCCCTGACCCCCGGCCCCTTTCCTCTCACATTCGGCACAGACCGAACTTCTCTGCCAAACTTTTGTCTGCCTGACCGGATCTACTTTCCTGGAAGGGCGGAGCGCGGTGTGTCGGTGAGCAATGGGGCGTCTGCGCAGGGATCTCCGGTGAGGCGACAAGGCGACGCTGATGCTGACCGCCCTGGAGGGGGAGGCCCACCGAGCGGGCGTGAAAGGAAGGCAAGGGAGAGTTTAGGTAGCTGTGACCAAACACTCAAGAATGCGAACAGGAAAAGTGTAGGGGGAGGGAGGAGAGGGACTTCTTGTTTGTAGTTGGAATGCGCGGAGGGGCACCGTTGGAATGTCGTGAACGTAGACGAGCAGATGGGAGGCATGTTCTGCGCAAACACCGTGACTTTGTTCCTAGTGTGGGATCTGTGGAAGAGGTGGAGACTGGTACGGAAGTTGTTGAGCAGAGAGCGAGCCATAAAGAGAAGAAAGAAGAAAGGTAGATACATAAAGACGTTCAGAGACGTGCAGGTAAAGATAACCTTGAAAGACGAAGAATTCCACATTAAGTGGCAGACAGGTAGCGAAAGGAAGAGCCAGAGTAAAGAGGAGTGTGGGAGGTGCAGAGACCTACGGATGCGTAAACAAAGGAAAAGACAAGTCAGTCCAGAGAGCTTGAGACTAACATAAACTGCAATAAGACTCCACTTTCTGGCCCCACGATTCTGTGATAGCGGAGAGGGAAGGTGGAAGATTTTTGTGTTTGTAGAACAAGTGGAGTGAGGAAAAAGTTTGGGACTGATCCCTGCCTTAAGAGGGAGTGAGGGAGAGTTAGTGTGTATATAAAAACAGGGAGGAAAAGGTAGGGGACTAGTCGCTACCTTAAGGGTAGGAGAGAGGGGGGGATAGACAGACACCCCCTGGTGTTGGGAAATGACATTTTTAGCAAATACTTTGTCACTGTGGGGATTGATGGCCTGGTTTTAGGGCTGGCAAACACTCCTGCTTCTCCCTGTTGGTTGGTCACAGGAGGTTGGTGACAAAAGTATATATTAAGAAAAGAAATGCTGGTTAGAGGAATAACAAGTGAAGGAACAGGGTGGGAAAAGAGGCTGAGTTGACCATACTGGAAGAATCAAGAATAAGGAAAAGAAGCAGCCCTAGCTGAAGCTAAACACCAGCCAACTGATTTTGTCCAGACCAGTGCATCAGGAGTAAGGGGCTGGGGAAGTAGTATGGAGAGGGAAAATGACTACTCTGTATTCAGATAGCAAATGAGTATGAAAATTACATTCAGACAAATCATGGGAATTCTTTTCAACAACATTTTGAGCACCCTTTATAATCTTAGTGGAGCCTTAAAAAATGGGAAAGGAAAGTGGGGCATGGTAGTGCACACATGTAATCTCAGCATTCAAGAAACTTAGGCAGGAGGTTGGAAAGTTTGAGGCCAGCCTGAGTTACATAGTGAGACTCTGTCTCTAGGGAAAAAAAAAGAAAGAAAAGAAAAAAGAAATGGGTAAAGAGGAAAGGCTCTTGGGGAAATTAATTGGCTTCTCCAGCCAAGATGCATTGTGTGCCAGAATTTATCTGTCCTGAGAATCAGTGTGTTTTCTTGGTCAAGCCTACAGCTTTTCTCTGATCCTAAGAGTTTATTATCAGACTGGACACAGGGAGGACTGAAAGCACTTGGTAACATACGGGAGCTATCAGGCTGCATCTAGAATTTGTGAGCAACATATATAGAATTAACCATGAGACTCTCCTATTCCTGACTCCAGATGGAAGAAGAACCTGGATTCTTCTTTTCAGTTATTTACATCTGAAGCCAGGTGTGGCAATGCATGTCTGTAATCCCAGCATTTACGAAGCTGAGGCAGGAGAATCATGAATTTGAGGCCAGCTGGGGCTACATAGCAAGACTGTGTCTCAAAAACAAATAACCTGTGTGGTGGCGCAGGTCTGTAATCCCAGTAGCTGGGGAGGCAGAGACAGGAGGATCGCAAGTTGGAGACCAGAGGCAGTCTGCAGAATTTAGCAAGACCCTGTCTCAAAACAAGTAAAAAGAAATGGGCTGAGGGTGCAGTTCAGTGGTCCAGCACTTGCAAAGCATGCAGGTGTGAGGCCCTGGGTTCAACCTCCAGTACTGCCAAAAACAAAAACAAAAAAACCACAAACCAATTAATTGCTTATATATGAAATATCTGTGCAGGCTCTGGTGTGAGGTATTATCAAAAAGTACTGTGAGTATCCGGGCGCAGTGGCGCATGCCTGTAATCCCAGAGGCTTGGGAGGCGGAGGCAGGAGGATTGCAGATTTGAGACGAGAGGCAGTCTGCGTAATTTAGCGAGACCCTGTCTCAAAAACTAAAAAAATGGGCTGAGGGTGCAAATCAGTGGTCCAGCACTTGCAAAGCATGCAAGTGCAAGGCCCTGGGTTCAACAGTCTCACTAAGGTGCACAGGCCCTGTGGTACCACAAAAAAAGTACCCTGAGTGTTTAAATTCACAGTAAAAGACACATTACCATTAATCTCCCTCAAAATACTCCTCCTGGCTTTAAATACACTTATCCCATTATTCTTTCCACAGTTTTTTCTGTTGTTTTTTAAGACAGGGCTTCTCTTTGTAGCCCAGGCTGGCCTGGAACTCACTGTGTAGACCAGCCTGGTCTTTAACTTACACTGATCCTCCTATCTCAGCCTCCCCAGGGCTGGGATTACAGGTGTGCACCACCACACCCATCTTTGTTCTGTTTTTTTACTTTTTGGTCCTAGGGGATTTAACCCAGGGCTTCACATGATCTACCACTGAGCTGCACCCCCAGCCCATTTTTTACTTTTTATTTTTGAGACCGGGTCTTACTAAATTGCGCACGCTGTCTCTGGCCTCAGACGTGCGATCCTCAGGCTTCCGCCTCCTGAGTTGCTGGGATTACAGGTATGCACCACCACTTCAGACTTCCAGCTTCCTTCTAGACACTTTCTAAAGCAATTCTGGAAGTCCTCTTTCATGAGTATCTTTAGTTTCATTCTCCATCATGACAATACTCCATGTCACATCACTTCTGATATGGCAGTTTCTGTCAAATAAAATCATTAAGGTATGTCCTCATCCACCATATTTACCAGATCTGGCACTATGTGACTTCTGGCTGTTCCCTAAAGTCAAAATGACCGTGAAAGGTAAACGTTTTGAATCAATTCAGGACATGAAGGCAGCCACAACACTCACAAAAGAGGACTTCCAGAACTGCTTCAGAAAGTGGCAAGAACAATGGGATAAGTGTGTTCAAAGCCAAGGGGAGTTACTTGAGGGGGATTAATGGCAATGTGTCTTTTACTGTGATAAGGGTTTTTTTTGTTTAATTTAAACATTCACTTTATCTTTTGATCACACATCATATTTGAAAGCTTTTTGTTTTTGGGGTTTTTTTGGGGTTTTTTTTTTGTTTTTTGTTTTTTATTTTCAGTACTGTGAGATTGAACCCAGGACTTCAGGCATACTGGGCAAGCACTTACCACTGAGCTGCACCCTCATCCTTTTTTATTTTTTATTTTGAGACAGGGTCTCTCTAAGTGACTCAGGATACCTCTCACCTTGAACTCATGATCCTCCTGCCTCAGCCTCCCAAAGTGCTGAGATTAAAGGTGTGTACCACCATCCCTGGCCCCTACACCCTTTTTCATTTTTTATTTTGAGACAGTCTCACTAAGGTGCACAGGCCCCAGGGAACTCAAGATTCTACTACCTCAGCCTTCCAATTTGCTGGGATTACAGGCATTCATCACAGCATCCAGTTGGAAGTTTTGATCCATTAGGATGAGAATGCAAGAGTCAATTTTATGAAAAGTTGAACCCAGGCCCACCCGGAAGGTAGTGGTGGCAACAGGCATAGTTAAGATGAACAGACTGCTTTTTTAGGGGATAACAGGAAGCAGAGCCTAGGGAAGGGGAGGGGAGGTACCCTGGCAGGGTATGCTCCAGTAGTGCTCTCCAGTCCAGTCTGGAGCTGGGAGCTCCATCAACCCATTGGTTGGTTGGTTGGTTGGTTGGCTGGTTGGTTTGGTTGGTTTTTTGTTGTTGTTGTTGTTTTGTTTTTGTTTTTTGAGATAGGGTCTAGCTGTGTAGCACAGGATGGCTTGGAACTCACAATCCTCTTACCTGCGCCTCCTGAGTGCTAGGGATTATAGGCATGCGCCACCAGGTCTGGCTTCCACAGGCCCTCTTCATCCCCTATAATCTACATACACAGCTGACTCTCTAATCCATATCTCTAGCCCAGACATTTTTGAACTGTAAAAACTCAAATGACTAGTGAGGCATGGTGATGCATACCTATAGTCCCAGCTACTTGGAAGGTAAGGCTGATGTAGGAGGATATCTTGAGTCCAGGAATTCAAGGCCAGCCTGGGCAACATAGGGAGACTCCGTCTCCAAAACAAAACAGCTCAAACCCAAACCAAAAAAACCCTCCAGTGACAGCATCTCCACCTGGTTGTCTCAGAGGCACCCAACACCCTAAACTGAGCTCATCGTCCCTGCCTCCTCAAATGGGCTTCTTCAGCATTACCTGGGTAAATGGATCTGTCAACCACTTAGCTATTTATCCCAGAAAACTAAGCTTCAACCCTATGTCCTTCTCCCTAATCAAATAAGTCACCAAGTCCTATCAATTCTGCTTCCCACATCTCTTTCAAATCTCTCTTCCCTTCCTTACCATGACAGTCTCAGGCCACCATGCCTTTTCTCCTAAACCAATGCAGGAGTCACCTGGCCTGGACTTATTTCCTCCAAGTCATCTTACACCCTAGGTCAAGTGATTGTTGTGATATACAAAACTGATTATTTCATTTCCCTGCTTAAAAACCTTTCAATGATTACACACTGCCCTGATGCTAACATCTGTGCTACTGAAGGTGTTTTACAAGGCCTCTCTTCCTCTGCAGCCCCTTCTCTCAGCATTATTGCTTCCCCAAACTGGTCTCCAGTAGAATTAAACTTTGTCTGTACTCTCCTTGGCCTCTGGACTTTTGTGCTTGCTGTTCCTGGTTTGGAACACTCTCCTGGCCTCTGCCTTCCTGGTTAACTCCTCACCATCTTTCAGCTATCAGTTTAAATATCACTGCCTCTGAGAAGATTTTCCTGACTGCAAGAGTAGATTAGCTGTCCCTGCTGTATACTGCCATTGCACTCTGCACTCCAAGGTCACTTTTACCACATTTCATTTCATTGCCTACTCAACTGCCACGTTTCCTGACTACACAATAAAACTTGATCATCTAAACGTTAGCAGCAGTGTATCCATGGCACCTAGCACAGTACCATGACTCCTAGTAGGCAATTGTGTGTGTGTGTTGCTAAGGACTGAACTCAGAGCTTTTGGCATGCTAAGCACATTACTGAACCTCTGAGTTACTTCCTCATCCCACTATGTAGCCAAGGTTGGCCTTCAACTCTCAATCATCCTGCCTCAGCCTCCCAAGTGCTGGAACTGCAGGTATATACCATCATGCGCAGCTTTAATTTTTGTTGTATGACTGAATGTAAAGCCATTTTACTTCTCAATCCATTTAAAATGTTTTGTGTGCACATGCACATACACCTTCCTCCAAATACAGCTTGGCTGATAGGACTAAGAAATAGCTACAGAGCTGGTGTATTCTGCTTAGTCATAAGAGTAGAAGAGAAGCTTCTAATGAGAGCTGCTGGACATTCTTTAAGCTTTAATTTCCTCATCTGTAAGATGGGAATAATAAAATCTTCCTTAGATAATCCAATAAACGACAGCTATTATATCTTGATCCCAATTCCCAAATAGTAGCAGAGCTCATGTTCCCTTCAGAAGAATCAAGCCCATGACTGAAACCCTCCACCAGATGGCAGTATTACTCTGACGGGTCCTGTGCTGCTTCCACTGCAGAGCTAGACCAGCAATCACAGGGAAGCAAAAGGTAAGTGCTGCTTCCCCTGAGCTTTGGGTGAAACCAGAAAGAAAAAAAATTCAGAGACAGGGATGTGTCAAGAAGGCCTCACATTTTTTTGACCTATCTTCCTTTTCTCATCCTAGGCTCCTCTGAGGCACTGTTTATGCTTAGGAATAAGCATTTTCTGGCTTGCCATTCACAGTGGGGACATTTCCCCCTTCTCCTTAAGTTCATTTATCCCCCAGAGCTTCCAGCTTCCACTTCCAGCAAAGACTGTATCAAGAAGAGAGGCAAATTTGCTTTCTCAGACAGCAGAGGGCATCTCATCAGTTCTGAGAAGTCCTATGGCTGCCGTTTCTGGGACACGAAGAGTGGCAGAAGCCAGAGTTATTCTTGGTTACAGACTTCACTCATCCTTTTCCACCTTGATTTCAATGAATGAGTTCAAGTCAGGACAGCAGGTTTTGTGGGGTTGGTCAAAAGATGGGGAGATAGGTCCATTCTCATTGCCTCCCTCCTCTTCCTCTTGGAAATTAGGATTATAAAGCTCTGGTGGAAGGAGCTGGGCTTCAGCAGAAGGCAGTCTGTCTGAGGGAGGCCCATACACACGGTTGGCTTTGGTGCCGTGCTTAGAGTTAGCATCCAGGTGGTAGCAGAGCTCTGTGAGGCGCTGGGCACGGAAGCGGGGAGGGCGGGCTACCCAGACGCCCGGCTCATTGAGACTGTCCTCCTCATCGGACATCAGTTCTTCTGTCACATCCTTCCACAAGCGTTGGTCCTCAGGTCCAAAATGCCTCATAATACTGGATCGATTGGCAAAAAGCTAAGGTAGAAGCCCAGCACAGACATGAGGACAAGAAACAGATTGTAAATTTTGTTCTGGCTTTTGTTTGTTTTTGAGGTGCTGAGGATTAAACCCAGAGCTGCTTGCATGCCAGGAGAGTTTCTACAACCGAGCTACATCTCTAGCCCCAGACTATGGATTTGGGGAAAGGGCTTAGGTAGAGGGAAGGCAGTGTCAACTCTATGCCGAGAGAACCCAGTCCCCAAGTCAGATCTTAGAATTGGCTAACCCTCCAATCTCTGCTTACCTTCCAGCCTGTCAAGCCTACTCTCAGATGCCATGTCCCCTGGCCCTTCCCATTGGGGCTTATTAGTGTTTAGAGTTTAGCATCTTGAAAGGAAGGCCTACGGACCTACCCGGTAACGGCGACTTCGAAGTTTCTTCTCTTCTTTTTCCTTCAGGCCTTTAAAGGGGTTCAGGGAATTTCGGTACTCCCGCCTCTTGGTAAGGAAGTATGCTACACAGGCCCCTGAGGGAGGTGGGGGAGAAAACAAGAAGCAGGGTCCTGTGGAGTAGTGGTCCCCAGGCTTTTTTTCTGCCCTCAAACTACTGGTTGGGGGCTTGGAATGGAGGCTCACTATTTAGGCTTTCTTGGCATACCCACCAACACCCCCTCAATGCTCTTCGGGTTTCACACTCTTTGGTCACCTCCATCTCCAACACTAACTCCTTCCAAATACCTCCCACTGCAAAAAGACAACGCTAGTTGCTTCTGTGACCCCTCCTGCATTAAACCTACCCCTAATGACACTCTGCTGATAGACTTCAAGTACTTTTTTAGTGGACGCTTTCGTAATACTTCAGCATTGCATACAGTAACAGAAGAGAGCAAGGAAAGTAGAAAACAGAGGACATAATATTTAGGAACAAAAGGGCAGCCCTGGCTTCTGATCTCAGATTCAGGCCCTACGTAAACATAATGCCTTTTCCTTCTTCTGTTTTCATTCCAAACTAGGTAGACAAATAAAGCAATGTGAAGTGATCCTGTGAATAAACTGTAGGTAAGAAGAATAGGGGAAAAAAAAGTTTTAAACACCACCTGTGTCATCCCCATCATGCCTCTGACCAAGAACAGGGAGCAGGAGGGGATGGGAGACGGTATGCATAGGAGTGGACTCAGTTTTACTCACCTTTCAGCTCCTTATCAGTGTAATTATGGGGACTGGTCACCAGCTCCTGCTTGAGCTTTTCCAGAAGAAATTTCACTACTGAAATATTCCAAGAGGACTTGATGCTGCCACAGAGGAGAGAATGAATCAGGCAGACAACTTTTAAAGCGCCAGGGGAACAGAGACACCTAGCACTAATCAATTTGTAGTAAATTCCTGAGCCTGAGACAGGAGACCAGGAACAAACATGTGATTGAGGCCTTGGCCTTACTGTTTTACTTGAGTGACCCCCTCTGCTTCTGTCTCCTTAGCAAAGTACCTTGTGATCTTTTTCCCTCAAAAAACCATACCTTTCAGACCCATTGAATCTCTTGTCATTGGTGATGTGGTTATGCACATTGTGGACCAATTTCTAGGGGGGAAAAAGAAACCAGAATCAAGCCAGGAGTAGATATTAGGAAAACCCTCCTCTGGACCCTAGGTTAAAAGAGCATCATTCCTGAGGGGTTCTCTGCCTGAATCTTTTCCATAGGCTTGGTACCATTTTTTGTATATGTTCTTTCTTAGCCAGAGAGCTTATCCACATTAGCCTTTCTAATGGGGCTCCTCTCCCCCTTTTCATGTAATGTGTGTCAAGACTCTAGGGTCAACCCTGGTTTTTTGTTTCTAAGTAACATGATCACTAGAGCAGTGGGTCTCAGATATTTCCATGAAATATCCCTAATGGCAAGGAGAGTGAATATGTATTAGGGCTACCATAAGTGAGCATTTCTTGAAGCCCTGTACTCTTATAAAATTTTTAAATCTTCTTTGAAATATATTTCTTTGAATATATAAATGTCTTCTGAAATCTAGCCAGTCATGGTGGCACATGCCTGTAATCCCAGCACTCAGGAGGCTGGGGCAGGAGGGTCGACACAAATTCCAGACCAGCCTGGGCTACACAGTGAGACTTTGACTCAAAAAAAAAAAAAAAAAAAAAAAGACAGAAGGGGGAGGGGGGAGAAAGAGAGAGAGAAAGGAAAAGAAAAGAAAAGAAAGAAAAGAAAAAATTTTTTCTAGTAAAATTGATGACCCAGGAAAATGCCCCAGCTCTGGCCATACCTTTATATATCCCTTTGCATGTTACCACAAGTCCTAAGGGGTACACACAAGCATAGTCTGAAAAACAGAAATCTAAAATAATAGAAATGTCCATTGGAAAACACCTTAGAGACTGTCACCAACTCCCTTTCATGCTTTCATGACACTAAGCATGCTGTCTTTGGGGTGGGAGTGATTTTTGGGTTTTCTTGTTGTGGTTTTTTGACAGCGTCTCCCTGTTTCTCCCAGGTTGGGCCTGGAACTTGCTATTTAGTCTAAGCTGACCTCCAACTCTCATCAATCCTTCTTCAGCCTTCGGAGTGCTGAGATTACAGGCATGTGCCATCATGACTGGCTGTCTTACAGTTTTGCTTATACACATCTAATGATGAGTTCTCCTTTTTGAGTCAGTTTATTATATTATTGAACATTTTAAATTGTTAAAAGGTGTTGCCTTACATGCTCCACAGTACCACCTGAAATATTTGAAAACAGATTTCATGAATCTCTGAGTCTTCTTTTGTCTGGTCTAAATACCTCCAATATTCAATAAAATACTGACTATACCATGGACTGCAAAAAGAACCCACAGATCTGTCCTAGAAGAAGTGCAACAAGAGTGCTCTGTGGAAGCAAGGATGGTTAGACTGTATCTTATCTATTTTGGACATGAAGTAGTCAGGAGAGGCCAATCCCTGTAGAAGGACATCATGGGGAGGAGCAGGTCAACAAAAAAAGGATGGGTTGACACAGTGTCTGCAACAGTGGGCTTAGACATAAATAAGATCATGTGCCTGGCATAGAATTGGGGAATGTTTTGTTCTGTTGTACATAAGGTCGCTATGAGTCAGACCTGACTTGATGGCACCTAACAACATACACCTCCAAGTCCTTCTGAAGATCCTTATAGTTTCCCAACCAACTCCTCATCAGAAATACAGGACTCTCTGGTTTGCAGTCTCTCCTGCAAAGTGGTGCCAGGAACTGACTCTAACTCATCAGCTGAGTTCTGACCAGAGGGAGCATTATTTCCTGGAGTGGAACTCCACACTTCTATGAATGAATCTCAAGATGGTGTTACCTTCCCTAGCAATACCACATCCACACACAGAGTCAGGATTCATTCTGAAACTGATGCTTTGAACTTTGTTTGAGGCAGGGTCTCACCTAGTCTTGACACACTTTGTGCACTACATAGCCCAGGCTGACCTTGAACTCACAATCCTCCTGCCTCAGCCTCCTGAGTTCTGGGATTGAGTCCTGGGATTACAAATGTGCACTACAACCAGCTCTGATGCTTTGAACTTTAATGCAGGATTATATATTTACTTCTGTTAAATTTAGTTTTGTTTTATCTGGTTATATTTTCATCCTAAGCTCCCTCAGTCAGTGGAAGTTACCCAGTCCCAAACAGACAGATTTATATCCTGACCTAAGGGCTTCAGCACCACATCCAGTAATCCCCAATTTATTTTCCTACTTCTATGGCTGAGTGACCATACGAACCTAGGGCAGTACTACTAGGCTCACATCTCCATTCATTAAGGAGACTTCTGTACTAGCTTTATAGTTGTTTTACCTCTTAGACATCCAAATGAAAGGAATCACAAAGGAATGGGTGAATGCTTCAGAAAGAATTTGGGGGAGTTTCAAAAAAAAAGGACAAGGGGAGTTGCATATCTTCCAACTCAAGTGGTTTGGAAGAGATCAGGTGATAAAAGTTAAACCAGGCTTGAAGTGGAAAGGGAAAAGACTCTAGACAGTAAGTGTTAAGACTGTAAAGGATGCTGGCTCACCTACCTCCTGAGTGAGCTAAAAATACATATACTTTCCAAAGGGGTGGCTGGATTCTGTGGAATTCCAAAAAATAAAGATTCTTGTTTGGTCTTTTAGTTCACAGGATCTCCAGCAACAATCCACAGGAGGTCAGGCAAGATTGGAGAGGTACTTCTTTGATTCTTTCCCAGAGCTAAAGATTGGAACAGTAAAGATCTGCAACTGTTCCCCCTCTTGCAAACCCCCAAGTCTAGCACAAGAACATTCTGTTTTGTTTTAGAAATAGTCTCACTTGTAGCCTATGCTGTCCTTAAACTCAATCTCAAAATCCTCCTATTTCAGCCTCACTAGTGTGGGGATTATAGGTGTGCACCACCATACCTTGCTGTACAAGAGTGTTCTTGTTGTTGTTGTTGTTGTTGTTGTTGTTGTTGTTTTGTACTTAGGGGTTGAACCCAGGGCTACACATATACTTTGCAAGTACTGTACAACTGGGCTGCACCCCCAGCCCATTTTTCACTTTTAATCTTGAGACAGGATCTCACTAAATTATGCAGGCTGCCTCTGGCCTCAAACCTGCGATCTTCCTGCTTCCTCCTCTAGGGTCGCTAAGATTACTGGTATAAGCCATCATGCCTGGCATGTGCAAGAATATTTTAAGCCTTCCACTGTGACAGGCAGTAAAATCCCCTGAATGACCCTCTAGATCCTTGTCAAGGAGTATAGTAGGGAAGCAAGCATACTCTCTTGCCACTTGATCCCTAGATGTACCCATCTCTCCAAAGAGAGGAAAGAAGCCAGGTCTCAACACTATACCCCTCCCTGGAAGCAATACAGAAGAGTGGAATAGATGATGGAAAACCTTGATTTCAAGCTAGGCATGGTAGCACATGCCTGTAATCCCAGTGACTCATGATATAGAGGCAAGAGGACCACAAATTCAAGGTCAGAGGCAGCCTGCATAAGTGAGTGTGATCCTGACTCAAGATAAAAAATTTAAAAATGGGCTGAGGATGTAGCCCAGTGGTAGAGCACTTGCAAAGTATGTGCAAGTCCCTGGGTTCAACCCAGAGGTACTGCCAAATAAAAAGAGAGACAAACAGGGAGAAAGAAAAAAAAAAGAAAAGGAGAAAAAAAGAAAACCTTAATTTCATGTAAATTATAGTTATCACACATTTAGTTATGATTAAAACACAATGAAGTTTTGAGAAATCCTTGGAAATGCATTTGTAAGCACGTGCCTCTACTTCGTTTTTTTTTTTTTTTTTTTTTTTTTTTTGCGGTACGGGGGGTTGAACCCAGGGCCTTGCGCCTGCATGCTCTGCAAGTGCTGGACCACTGAGCTGCGCCCCGACCCATTTTTTTTTTTACTTTTTTGAGACAGGGTTTCGCTAATTTACACAGACTGCGTCTGGTCTCGAACTTGTGATTCTCCTGCCTCCACCTCCCAAGCCACTAGGATTACAGGCGTGCGCCACCACGCCCGGCCTGTCTCTACTTCTGTTACTGGCAGCAGGAGCAGTTCTTTTGGACCACAGTTCCATGACAGAACTAAACTCACCTTTTGTTCTAGGTAAGTGAGATGTCCCTTAACCAAAATTCATAATGAATGTTAGAAACAAGATGATAATATGAATGGTGTCTTCTAGGGGGAAAAAAGAGTTTCCAATGTAAAAACAAATTAAATGAATGGGTCAGCAAGATTAGGATTTCTGTGTGATGGCACATACCTGTAATGCCAGCACTTGGGAGGTTGAGGCAGGAGGATTCGAAGCCAATCTGAGCTACATAGATCCTGTCTCAAACCAACAAAGTAACAAATTTGTTGTTGTTAGGTGCTATCAAGTTGGGTCCAACTCATAGTGACCCTCATAGGGTCTTCAATGGCTGATTATTTCAGGATTGTTTTGGGGAGTGAACTGCCACATCCTTCTCCTGTTTTTGCGGGGCTGGGGATTGAACCTGGGTCCTCAGAGAGTGCAGAGCAGGTACTCTACCAACTGAAGTAAACCCCAGCCCCAAACAAACAAAACAACTATTATTTAAAAAAAAAAAAAAAAGGAAAATGGAAACAATATAAATAAAGGAGGTATTACCAGCTATTTTTTATCTTTACTAAATCTGTAAGAGGAAGAAATGGGATAAGCTACATAATACGAGATTTAGTTTGGATGTGAGTGATGTCTACTCCCAACCAGGAATGTCCACTTATTTCAAATCAGCCATTATGCGGAATATGGAAACTCCTTAGTCAACAGGAATATTATATGGCTAAAGAACATCCTCTGTTTTTTAGAAAGAAGCTTTTGGGCACAAACTTGGTCTGAAAGACTGTGATCACCTAGAAGAAAGTTTCTCTACCTCGACTTTATTGATATATTGAGCTGGATAATTCTTGGTTATAGGGGATTGGAAAGTGCATTGTAGGATGTTCAGAATACCTGGCCTCTATTCCCTAGATGACAGTAGCATTTTCCCCTTCCCTGTCCCCCATAGCAGTGACAAGGACCAGGAAAATCTCTGTAGGTTCCAAATGTGACCTGGAGCCAAAATTACTCCAGGTTGAGAATTTCTGCCATAGAAGAACTCTAGTTTGGGGTTGGCTGCCAGCCTGGGGGCTCTAGCTCAGCAGGATGTTCCCAGGGCTCCCAGGCACTCCAAGAAGCTTTCACATAGCCCCTTCCCTGCCTGCCAAAAGCTCTTGGAATGACTGTATTCTCCAAACCTCTATAACTGAGCTGAGTATACTTATTGGCCCTCTCCATCTTTGGGGCTTAGGATCACCTGAGGACAGCTTGGCTTTTCCACCCAAGGGATCCCTTGCCACTCACCTTGCACACTGGCACACTGGCTAAAGTGTGACCTTTGGTGTTTTTTGTTTGTTTTGCTTGTAGTGCTGAGGCTTGAACCCAGGGCCTTGTGCATGCTGGGCAAGCTTTCTACCACTGAGATACATCCCCAGCCCCAAGTGTGGCCATCTGGTGAGCAATCTGGTCAATCCCTTAAAGATCTTCCCATCAGTACCATGAGCACACTGGGACATGTGATGTAATTGCACTCTCTTTAAAGGGAAAATATTATCCTATCTAGAAAAGCCTAAAAACTGGACTGGCAGCAGAGGCACTGCCTGTTCTTAGGGCTATGGAATAATGTCTTTGTCCCTCCCATTGCAGTAGAAGTCAGCAGGCTTAAAATCAACCCACCTTTCACTCTTCACTTTCTCCCTCCAGACTGAAGAAAAATTATTGAAACTGAGCTCACTTACGGAGAGTACCAGATCCCGCTTGCGCCTGGAGTTCTTCTGCCCATTCCCTCTGATCCTGCACGAGGAAGGGGTAAACCCTAGAGAGTGTCTCAGCTCCCCAGTGCTCCCAGGACCTGACTCTTCCAAGGCACTGTCCAATGCAGCAGCAGCACTGAGCATGTCCTCAGGGCGGGGTGGTGGCAGCTTGGTTCCATTTTCTGGCCCTGCCTCTGAGGATGCCCGCTGGATAGCCAGTTGTGTGGCTGGTGAAAGCTGTTTGGCATAAGCAGGGACCAGCACTCGCTGTACTGCACCCTCAGAAGCCACAAAATCATCCACCAGCTAAGAATATAAAAAAGAATAGTCTATTAGCCAGCCAGGCATAGGGGAACCTGCTCACCCATCATTCTTTAACCAAGAATAGTGAACACAGAGTGGAAAAGGGGGAATCTAGCAGTCTTTAATGGTCAGTGGCTTGTTTCTCTGGGACTCCTATGATATTGTCGGGCAAATACTTCTTATGTGTACAGGACCTCTGTTATCTGGTGTTACCATAGGGCTGCTTATAGGCCCAAGGTATGTTTCTGATGCTCTATTTGTGAGCAGTCATTTATAGCTTGCTCTTGAGTTTGTAGTTAGGTAAGTGTTTTATCTAAAAGAGATTAGGGGAGGAAGTGATGACATGAAAGGTAAACAAACAAAAAAGCACAAGACAATTAAACAGTGACAACAATAAAGAGGGGAAATAAGAGGAAAAAAATGAGAACAAAGCAGAGAAATACAAAGTTAGGACTCCCTAGTGAGGATGGAATGGACAGCCCGCCTGCCCTTCACTCCCCTGGAGGGGACAGTCTGTGCCCTCACCTTGATCCTGGACTGGCCATATCCAACTATCTTAGCCCTGACATCTGGCTGACTGCCTGTGCTTTCACTCAAGGACACACAAGGCAGGGAAGGGAAGGAAGGAGAAAGAGAGAAGGAGGAAGAAAGGAGAGGGGATCACTGCAGCCAAGAAAACAAAACAGTGAAAGTGGGAGAAACAGAGAGAGAGACAGAGAGTGAGAGAGAGAGAGAAAGAGAGTGAGAGAGAGAGAAGCGGGGGAGGTGGCTGAGATTTATAGACCTGTGAGCTGCTTTCTGTGCTGTGAAATCTATCTAATTCCATCCTGTCAGCTTGGAAGCCTTTCCTGCCTGAAAGAAGCCACAGTTCAGGGCACTGCCTGGCCTGGTACCCTTCTCCTTCCCCTTCTTGTTCCTCCTCCTGTGGGCCCAAACAACCGAAAATCCTGACCATGTACAGACAGGGCAGCAGCAGTGACCATTACTACACAGCTGTGCCTTAGGGAGACCGACGGCCAGTTGCCATGACAAGCCAGCATCTAGGGGGAGAAGAGTTTATACATGAAGTCGTCAGATACAGCAGATGGGGTGGGAGTTTCCTTCCTTTCAGCCATCCTGTTGTGTTCTGGTATTCCCTCTTTACTGGGTGTCAAAGACTTGTTGAGGCCAGTGGAAGAAGAGAGAGGGTAGAGGAAGGATTGGGGGAGAGTTAACAGAACTCCTGGCTCCCAAGTGGCAACACATCTGTTATTTTCCCTTCTCTGTGATTTCTATATCTACAGCTGTACCACCCTGGCATCTGATCCCGTCAGATCTCAGAAGCTAAGCAGGGTTGGGCCTGATTAGTCCTTGGATGCAAGACCACCTGGGAATACCAGGTCCTGTAGGCTTGGGAGAAGGACCTGGCAGCTCACTCCTGAAACCATCAGCCATGGAAAACCCTATGAATATCAGAGAAGCACTGACATAGTGCCAGGCATGGCACAGTGTTGGGGAGCATTTCGTCTGTTGTACCAGGGGCGCTATGAGTCAGATTCAACTCAACAACACCTAACAACATGATCCCTGTAGTTGCTCTGTGTCCTTTTCATACTTCCATGTGTGACATGCCGCAGTTCTTACTCTGCTCAGCCACACTCTTCCTGCTCATATGTCCCTTTAACAGTAAAAAGACTGAAAGAGCACAAAGTACTTCTATCTTTTCCTGCTCAGAATATGCTCTCTTGCCTCCTCCATTTTTCACATTTTCTTTCCTCTCCACCCCTTATATCAGACTCTCCTCCACATAAATTCTCCTCTTCCTACTCAGATTCACTTTTCTTCTATACTCCTTTTTGCCACTTTTTCTCCTTCCTGAAACCCCTCATTACCTCTTGCTTCTTTCTTTTCCTGTACCTGCCTTTTATTACCCTTATCCTTGCCCTCTCCCTCTCACTTTTTTCTTCTCCCTGCTCCCTGCCTCTCTGTCTCCACCTCTGCCCTTCCCAGCTCTCTATACCGGACTCCTCTTGGCAAGGAGAAGGCCCATGATAAAATATGAATGAGCCGTCTGTGCGAGTCAGGCATTCTTGCCAGGAGAGGCAGAGCCAGTGGAGCAGCCAAGATAGCCATGGAGAAGAAGATGCCATGCAGAGCTATCAGAGGGAGGGGAGGGTACCCCATTACCACATGTACCTAAAAAATGACCTAACAGAGAGCCTCATGGTTCAGGAAGAAAATAGGAGTGCTGACTATCCCTGAAGGACCCTTGGATGCTGTTCTGTTTTATTCCAAGTACAAACAAAAAAATGGTTTACGTATGGAAAGAGGGCTAGGGATGTAGCTCAGTGGTAGAGTGCTTGCCTAGCATGCACAAGGCCCTGGGTTCCATCTCTAGCCCTGGGAGTTTGGCGGGGGGAGATAGAAAAAAGTAGACAAGACAAAGGGGAAAAACAACAAGAGACCAGGAGAAGTGCTGGGGAGCAACCACTCTGCAGCCATACTCACAGGATTAAGCAGCGGGGCTCCATCGCCGGAGGCCAGGGTGCATCCAGGGAGCCGCATGTCTCTCTGAGAGGCCGGGAAACCCAAAGGTCCAGTCCCCACTGTGGAAGCTGCCCCCAGCTGCCGCAGTTCCTCAATCACCACCTGCACGCCGCTGCCCACGCTGTCACATTCCTCCTCCACGGCAGACAGGGTCTTGCAGACTTCCCCAGGACTCTCCTTGAGAGGTCCAGGCTCCTCGGGTGGGGGGCTGTGGGCCCGGCTCTCCCCGTCTTCATCAGGGGTGCATGCTTTCCCTTGCCTTAGTTCACTCACTTCCTCCTGGAGCCGTTTTAATAACTCATTGTTGGCTCGGGCAAGACCCAGAGCAGCCTCGGCCAGACCCACTGCCTTATCCACCCGCTGGTAGATGATATGCAGAAGCTGCTCAGAGCTCTGAACTGCCAGGCCATGTCCAGTCACGGTGATGGGGGTGCCGGGAGGAGGATTCCCACCCTGAGAGCCTGTGCTGCCCCCGGTTGTCTCACTCTTACAGGCACAGCAGCAGCATCTGGCCTCACTGCCACTGGGAGGGGAGAAGAGAATGGTGGCACTGAAGGACATGGCTGAGGGGTGCAGTGACAACTGTCCTCACACTGCTTGGCCACTCCAGAAGGTGCTCTGGTCAACCCGACTTTGTGAGGTTGAAGCACAGGCCTCTGGATTCTCTCCTCTCTCATCAGAGGCGGTCAGAGAAGCTGGGCTCCAGCCCGTAGGCTCTGTGGAGGAGGAGCGAGCAAGCCTGTGAAGGAGCGTAGTCCATGGCCACCTCTCTTCACCTGGCAGACGGGAGACAGAGGCCTGTGCCCCCCAGCACAGCACACCAGGTGTCACGCTCACCCCCACCGAAGGAATGGGTAGAGCTCACAGGGTCCTTCCTGGTGAACACAGTTTCAGAAGGCAGAAGGAATTCTTCCTGCCCCCAAGGATGGAGTCCCCCACCACTGCAACCCAAGGAACAGAGAGGGGACCTCAAAGATCCACCAGCATCTGGAAAGATTAGAAGATTAAGGAAGAAAATGAATGTCTGTCCCCTCCTCCTCTTCTTCCTCTTCCTTATCTACTATAATAACAGTATCGTATTCAATTGCTTTGATATCATCCTTTAAGGAGTTCAGAACCCCTCACATAGGTTATCTCATCTACATACCAGCTGTAGGAAACACATTACCCCAGGTCCAGAGAAGAACATGCAGAGATGTTTTATGTCATTTTCCAGGTCAGATGAAAATAGGAGAACCTAATTATTGCTACTTTCAGTCTAATGTGATTGTTTTTTAAACCAATACCACTTTTTGTTGACATAAAGAATCATTATTCTGTCTTCTCCATAATCTTTATACGGATCCATTCAGAGACTCCTAAATAAGGAATACCTTGATGACTGCAGCCTTCGATGTGTAACCAGTCACTCACTATTACATCATCAATGCTTTGGGGATTGGAGTAAACAAATAAAGTAAAACAAATAAGTAAACAAATAAAGTGAAAATCTGGATCAGGGAATTGGGCTAAGGTGATCCAGGGATGCTCTCAGAGTTTTATACCTGGGACTGTAGTTCCTGCAAAGGAAACCAGCTATCTTGAATCCACCAGCCAATAGCCCATGGAAATCACCTCTAGGGTCCCTCACTTCTGCTTCTCAAGCTCCTTGAAGGAGGAGCTGAGGCTCAACAGGAATGTCTAAATAACTAAGTGCTGGCACTTTGCCCACATGACTAGCCTCTATAAAAGAAAAGATATTGGTGATAAACTGCTACTCTTTTGAATTACGGTAGTTAAGCAACTAAACTACTTCAGGAGGGGGAAATGAGGGGGTCAGACTGACTTGTAACACTGAGAACATGACAAGCAACTTAATATTGCCATTTTCTAAATGATAGTTGATTATAGAAAAAAAGAATCCTTCAGCCTGAAGCTCTGTAACTGACAAAACCTTAAGTGTGTTTACAATTCCCCGAAAGACACATTTCTATCTTACTCTGTAAATTATATCCTAACATTACAATTAAAAATATTTTAAAGGGGACTGGAGGGGAGCTGAGTGGTAGAGCATTTGCAAAATATGCACAAGGCCTTGGGTGCAATCCCCCAGTACCACCAGGAAAAAAAAAAAAAAAGGGAAGGAAGAAGTTAGGAGAATTTTCTATATATTGAGGATTTTTTTTTTCCCTTTTTTGATTCGTTCATCTCATTTTAGAAACAGGCAATATCAATGCCTCCGAGGTACTAAAACATAAATCTGACAATGCATTTTAATTGCATTTGGTTATTAAAGAACAGTCTTTAATTTGCTCTTTGTACCCTTTATAGTGAAGAAATGGCCTTTCTATGCCAGATATTCACTTCTTGCAACAACTCAAATCCATTTACAGCTTTCCTGTCATTAGAGTCACTAGAAGGCATACCTAAACCTTAAACTAAAGGTTAAACCAAATTAAAACTAAAGGTTAAAGGAAAGCACTAAGTAAGTCTATGTCAATTTATTGATGAATCTTTTATGTAATTGTATTCTTTTCCTTCCTAAATAAGGGCCTATACTGAAGTTTTTTTTGTTTTGTTTTTCCATTATGATGCAGAGTTTAATCTGAAACACAGAACTGTGAGCAAAAGAAAGTAATGGGGTTTTGTTGTTGTTGTTTTATGCTTTTTGGCTTTTGTGAAACAGGGCTTCCCTATGTAACCTAGGCTGGCCTGGAACTCTAGATCCTCCTGCCTCAACTTCCTGAGTACAGGGATTACAGGCATGTGACAGAAAATTATGTTTTGGTGATAACAGATGATACTACAGGATACAAATGATGCTTATCAGTTATTTTTCTTTTTTGGAGTGCTAGAGATTGCATCCCCCATGTTTGTGTCAGCTTGTTGTGCTATGGAGGTGTGTTGCTGTGATGTTGAAAGCCATGCCACAGTATTTCAGATACCAGCAGGGCCACCCATGGTGGACAGGTTTCACCTGAGTTTCTAGACTAAGACAGACTAGGGAGAAAGACCTGAAAGTCCACTCCTGGAACAATTAACCATTGAAAACCCAATGAATAGCAGAAAATTGCTGTCAAATATAGTGCTGGAAAATGAGCCCTTCAGGCTGGAAGGCATTCAAGAAATGAGTGGGGAGGAGTTGCCTCCTCAAAGTAGTAAAGCCCTGGGACCTCCTTTTGCTGATATGGCAGGCCTCAAAATGAAGAAATAAAGTGGCTGCAACATTGGGCTCAAACATAAAAAGATTGTGTGTGTGGCACACTTGTTTGGTAATGATTATTTTTGTTGTACATAGGGTCACTATGTGTCAGACCCAACTTGACAGCATCCAACCAATGGGGACTGCATATGTTCTACCACTGAGCTACATTTCCAGTCCCAAATATTTGCCAGTTAGTTTCAGTGTTTGTAAAATCAGAAATTAAAATTCATCAGACTGGGACACCTGAAGGGTTGTCCAACCTCCTTCTGGTACCAAAGTGACAGCTACTATGCTCAATTCTCTTGCTTTATACACTTAACACTTCC
This sequence comes from Pedetes capensis, assembly GCA_007922755.1. Lineage (NCBI taxonomy): Eukaryota > Metazoa > Chordata > Mammalia > Rodentia > Pedetidae > Pedetes > Pedetes capensis. Next base: position 97,208 of record VMDO01005062.1, read on the forward strand.
CTTCCTTTCTTTTCTTTTTTTAAACAGAAGTTGATTCTTAAATGTACAAGAGACCCTAGACAACACTTCATTCTAGTTATAGGTGGCAGAAGACGTTATGGCAGGGACTCCAGATGTTTAGATAGAAATGGAATCAAGGGTCACCGTCGTCTCAGGCACAAGGCACAGTTTTTCCTTCTGTAGCCAGACGGCCTTTCCCTGAAGTGTTCATTTTCACCTCCTCTTGGCTTTTGCCTGAAAGCCTAGTCTTCCTCATCCATCTACTCAGCCTGCTTCTTGGGCTGTTTCAGGGGCTTCTTCTTGCTACCTTCAAAGCCAGTCACTCCTTCCACCCCTTCTCCAGACCGCAATCTAACACATCTAACATTTCTTTCTTGAAAAGGGCCTCTACTCTACCATGTTGTGCCTGCCTCAACACTTTCTTCTCCCCTTAAATTGTCTTTCCTCTACCCTCTTTCTGAAATAGCACTAAACCGGAAGTTAAAAAAAATGGGGGCTGGCCAAGCGTGGTGGCACATGCCTGTAATCCCAGCGGCTTGGGAGGTGGAGGCAGGAGGATCGCAAGTTCGAGACTAGAGGAAGTCTGCATAACTTAGCGAGACCCTGTCTCAAAAAGTAAAGAAAAAAATAAAAGGGCTGGGGGTGCAGCTCAGTGGTCCAGCACTTGCAAAGCATGCAAGTGCGAGGCCCTGGGTTCAATCCCTAGTACCGCAAAAAAAAAAGGGGGGGGGGGGCTAGGGGTGTGGCTCAGTAGTAAAGCTCATGCAAAAGCATGCATCAGGTCCAGGGTTCAACTCCCCAGTTACCCTGGAAAAAAGGGGGTGGTCGTCTCATCTGGCTACACCACTTAGGAGCAAATCATTTCTTTCTTTTTTATTTTTTTGAGACAATGTCTCACTGTGTAGGCCAGGCTGGCCTTAAACTGTTAATTCTCCTGCCTCAGCCTCCCCAGTGCTGGGATTACAGGTATGCACCACTATCCCTGGCTTCATTTTACTTTTCTAAGTCCCAGTTTTTTCATCTCAGCCTGCTCTGTTTGTGACAGTTATGCATAACAAATAAGGTACCTACTGTGTGCTGACATATGGTCACTGTTCCACAAAGAGCAGCTGGATATGATCATTATTACAAACTTTCGTTTTCCTACCCCAGACACCAATCCTGATACCCTAATCATGAATAAAATGCAATGGCTTGAAGCAGAATTTGAAGAAATTTTTCCCTAAATTTAATCTTTTTTTTTTTTTCCGGTACTGAGGGGCTGAACCTAGGGCCTCATGCATACTTTGTAAGCATACTACCACTGAGCTGTACCTTCAGGCCCTTTTTAAAATTTTTTATCTTGAGGTAGGGTCTCATTAAATTATGCAAGCTGCCTCTGGCCTCAAACCTGTGATCCTCCTGCTTTTACCTCCGAGTCACTGGGATTATAGTTGTGTATAGTTGTGTAGCACTTAATTGTACTCGTGAGGAATCTATCTGCACATGGACTAGGAGGCAATCATTCAAATAGAACAAGGAAATACTGCCTGGTTTAAAGTCAGAAAAGGTGTGCATCAGGGTTGTATCCTTTCGCCATATCTCTTCAATCTCTATGCTGAGCAAATAGTCTGAGAAGCTGGACTGTATGAAGACAAACATGGTATCAGAATTGGAGGAAGACTCATTAACAACCTGCGTTATGCAGATAACACAACTTTGCTTGCTCAAAGCGAAGAGGATTTGAAACATTTACTGATGAAGATCAAAGAACACATCTTTCAGTATGGATTGTACCTCAACATAAAGAAAACAAAAATCCTTACAGCTGGGTCAGTAAGCAACTTCATTATAAATGGAGAAAACATTAAGGTTGTCCAAGATTTTGCTTTACTTGGTTCTACAATCAATACCCACAGAAGCAGCAGTCAAGAAATCAAAACATGCATTGCATTGGGAAAAGCTGTTGCAAAAGACCTTTTTAAAGTATTGAAAAGTTAAAGATGTCACACTGAAAATGAAGATGTGTTGGGGATTCCTACAGAGGACCCCAATGGTCAGGGTCCATCTGGGCAGCCTGGAGGACCAACATCTATCCTCCAGGGCCAGTGACCTTTGGCCTACATCCTGGTCCTTGACTCCTCCCGCTCCCATTGACCAAAGATGGCCCCTGACCCGGCCAGCTCTGACATGACCACCTCTACCCTGACGGGTCCCCCAGGGTCCTCTGATTGGTTAATAAGGGGACACCCCTGATTGACCTGGCCTGTGGATAATTCACTTATCCAAAATGTACCTCAAATTCTCCTTTTTGAATAACTGCTTCACCTGGCAGGTATGGCAGGTAAACTGACATACCTGTCAGGGAATGCACTCTGACTGGCTGCCTGCAGTTCCACACCCCCCTCCCTAAGACTATATAAACAGGCCATCAACCACTGACCTACGCCTCGTTTCCAGTGATCCATCCTGACTCCATCACCCATCGTACCCTATTCCTGAGCCAACCTGAGACCGACATTCAATCAAGCATATCTACAAGCAAGACTGCAAGCAAGATCAGGGCCTCTGAAGTGGCAAAGACACCTAGCAAGTCACGAAGCACTCTCCAATTCTTTCCCAGCCTGGGGAGGAGGAGAGTAGGGAAGGCGAACTGCAAGAGGCAACACCAGCGGACCATCGATGCCACCCACGAGGACATCAGAGCTGTTTGGCACTTTTCTGTAGAGCTGTTATTCCATCACAGCAGCAACAACTCGTGCTGCTGGCTTATGAGCTGTTGCATTTCATAAAACTGTTTAATCCTTTGGCTCTCCTGCACAGGAGCAGCTTAATAAAGTTCCTGTTCATTTTATATAAGAAGGCCTCCCGAAGTCCTTCTGTTGGTGGCACTGGCCAGCTCTTGCCCTAACCCCGAGGGTCCCCGAACTTCAAGTGGTGTCGTGGCAAAGCTCTGTATCTTAAGCCGGGCCAGAGCTGAACCCCGACAAAGATGGGCCTGACTCATGCCATGATATTTTCAGTCATATGATATGCTTGTGAAAGCTTGAATTGAATAAGGGAGACAGGAGAATTGATGTTTTTGAATTATGGTACTGAAGACTATAATATTGAATATACATACCATGGACTGCCAAAAGAACCAACAGATCCATAATAGAAGAAGTGCAGCCAGGGCTGGAGATTTAGCTCAGTGGTAGAGTGCTTGCCTAGCAGGTGCAAAGCCCAGGGTTGGATCCCCAGTACCAAAAAGACAAAAAACAAACAAGAAAAAGAAAAGAAAGAAAAACAAACAAACAAACAAAAAAAGATGTGTAACTAGAGTGGTCCTTGAAGGAAAGGCTGACTACACTGCATCTTATGTATTTTGGACATGTTGTCAGGAGGGAACAATCCCTGGAGAAGGACATCATGTTTGGGAGAGTGGCAGGTCAACCAAAAAAAAAAAAAAAGGAAGACCCTCAACTAGAGGGATTGACACAATGGCTGTAACAATGGGCTTAAACAATGGGCATAAACATAAAAAAGAACATGTGCATGGCACAGTGTTGGGAAGTGTTTCATTCTGTCTTATATAGGATCACTATGAGTTGGAGCCGAGTTTTTGGCACCTAACAACAACAAACCACCTTGCCCAGTTTAACAACAACTTTCTAATAAACAATAAATTTAATTTTACAAGGATGCATTTACATGTTACAAAACTTTTTACAATGCAAATCAGAAAGGTGATTCAGAAAACAGTATTTACAATTTACTTACTATCATCACCTGGCCTTAGATTAAGGATAATCTTTAACTCTGCCAGTTTTTAATTTTCCTACCTTCAGCTCACCTTATCAATTTCTTTTCTGCTCTTTTACTTTATCTATTACCATACCATGACCATTTGAAAAATGTCATATTAACAGCAACAAATAGGTATTTTCTTGCATTAACCCATCTATTAAAAACCTGTACAATTCAGCATAGCACAATATGCATTCAAATGACTCAAATGGACACTATTGCTGACTTAACTTTCCTGCCTCCTGCTATAGCCTTCCACCTGAAGTTTAAGACAAAGAAAGAAACTGGGGTCAATAAATAATAAAAGAGTATTTCATGTTATATTTACTAAATAGATAAATGCTGGGTGATTGTAAACAAAATACTAATTCATTAGCATATATCCTCCATCAGAAAAGGTTAGTAAGTACAAGAAAAAAAGGTGTTTCTAAATATTCTCTGTATGTCAGGTCATGCTAAAATATGATTTGATAAAATGGAGTGCCACTTACTAAGTACTCAAATGAAGGGAGGACAAAGTCCTTTCATGGAAAGAGTTTACAGCAAGCCAAATGGCATGGCGCATGCCTGTAATCCCAGCAGCTCGGGAGGCAGAGGAAGGAGGATCACAAGTTCGAGACCAGAGGCAGTCTGTGTAATTTAGTGAGACCCTGCCACAAAAAAGTAAAAGGAAAAAAAAGAAGGCTGGGGGTGCAGCTCAGCGGTCAAGCACTTGCAAAGCATGCAAGCGCAAGGCCCTAGATTCAACCCCTAGTACCAAAAAAAAAAAAAAAAAAAGAAGTTTACAGCATATATGAGAATGGGAATGTCTAAAGAACATGAAATGTTCTAAGTATGGACTATCTAAAGAATAAAACAAAATACATGTAAGTGGACTATCTAAAGAACAAAACAAAATACACATAAGTGCCCAAAAATATGGTTTAGACTGAAAACACCTGAGTAGTTAGTTCAAAACACTAGAAAGATCAACAGAATGTAATCATATGAGAAAGCATTCTTACAGAAGCAAAGCCTCCAACAGAGGCTTGAACAATGTACAGGATGAACTGGAAGAGTGGTTAGACATTCTATCAAGAAAGAGAGAAACTTAACAAGGTACATGTGAGAAGTCAGAGCAAAGGGGCTTCTACAGTCAGGTAAGAAGTGTTGTCAGAGGACTCTGAAACTAAGTTAAGGAGACTCTTACAGCAGGCGGATGAAGTCTCTGAAAAGGACCAGACAGTAAATAATTTAGGCTTTTGCTATGAAAGTAGCCATGGACAGCAAGTAAGCAAACAAGCACAGCTGTGTTCCATAAGTTTTAACTTATGGACACTGAAATGTCATAAAATAGAAATATAAAAGCTATTCTTAGCTGGTGGTCCATACACAGACAGGCGGCAGACTGGATTTAGCATATGGGCTATAGTTTGCCAGTCCCTGCCTTAGATACCTAGATACCTTAGATACCCTGCCTTGGATACCTTAAGTAGAACAGTTAGATTAAGAGACTGTTTAACCCAGAAATAAGCTGATGAGAATGAGAGTTGTGGATATGTAGGTTTGATGTCCTGGAAGAAGAACTGATATTTGGTTTTTTTGGTTTTTTTTTCCCCCTTTCTTTCTTTCTTGGTATTGTAGAGTTGAAGCCAGGGGCTCATGCATGCTTTTGCAGACACTTTACCACTGAGCTGCACTCCTAGCTCATTATTTCCTTTTTTTTTTTTTTTTTTTGTGGTACTGGGGGTTGAACCCAGGGCCTGGCACCTGCATGCTTCGCAAGTACTGGACCACTGAGCTGCACCCCCAGCCCATTTTTTCAGTTTTTGAGACAGGGTCTCACTAAATTACAGACTGCCTCTGGTCTGGAACTTGCGATCCTCCTGCCTCTGCCTCCCAAGCCGCTGGGATTACAGGAGTGTGCCACTGCGCCTGGCAGTACTCATTATTTACTTTTTGAGACATGTTAAATTACGCAGGCTGCCTCTGACCTGGAACTTGCAATCCTCCTGTCTCTGCCTCTTGGGTTGCTGGGGTTACAACTGTGGGCCACCACACTCAGCTCTGGTATTTCTTTACTTAATAAATATGGTGGCTAGACATACTGGTTAAGACAACTTCAAGATTACAAGTCTGAGGGTCACACACAGGATGGTACCACTGACAGAAAAACAGAAATAAGATAGTTGAGAGGTGGCACCAGTATGTTAGGAAAAAATGTGTATGTATTTAACATGGGGTTTTTTGTGTTTGTTATTCGTTGTTGTTAGTTGAACCCAGGGCCTTGCTCATGTTAGGCAAGCACTATACTACTGAGCTACATTCCTAGCCCACCCTACCCTCCACTTTTTTTTTTTTTTTTTTTTTTTTTTTTGAGACAGTCTTACTATGTAGCCCAAGACTGGCTTTGAATTTGCAATCCTCCTGCCCCTACTTTCCAGCTGGGATCACAGGTGTGTGCCTGTAATCCCTCTAACATGTTAAATTTCAACTGATGGCATCATCTTTAAGTGTAATGTCCTAAAAACAACTGACTAGGACCGAAAAATTAAAAAATGAGAAAAAGAGGTCAGAGCTGAAATGCAGATCTAGAGTCTTTAGTAGGAGAATTATTGTTGAAACTGAGTAAATGAGCTCTCTAAGAGTGTCAGCCTGCAGCCATAGCCTTGTGGCATCCGATCCCGTCAGATCTCGGAAGCTAAGCAGGCTCGGGCCTGGTTAGTACCTGGATGGGAGACCACCTGGGAACACCAGAAGCTGTAGGCTTGGGAGAAGGACCTGGCAACCCCCTCCCAAAAATCAATCTGCCATTGAAAACCCTATGCACAGCAGAGAAGCACTAACAATAGTGTTTCCCCTGTTGTACAGAGGGTCACTATGACTCGGATACTGACTGGATGGCACCTAAAGAGTGTCAAGTGTGAAATGCAAAGGCCAACCACTACCATTTAAGCTAATCTAAGAAGAGGCTTCATTAAAAGAGAAACTTGAGAAAAGAATGATCAGCGAGATAGGAGAAAAACGTTAAGGCAGCTAAAATTTAAAAAAAAGAAAAAGTCAAGGAAGTAGATCGAATCAACTGTGAAAAGTGCAACAGAGTAGTTTAAAAAGATGAAAATTAAGGAAATACATTTTATTTGTCTATGATGGTCACTGATGGTGAGCGATAGATATTCGAGAAGCATTATTATTATTATTGTGAAAGCAATACTGTGCAGTACATGAAAGGAGAATTGGATGGAGACAAAATGCAAGCAAAATATGAAGTCCAGTTTTCTTAGGCATTTAGCTTTGAAAGGAAGGAAGGAAATGGGAAAGGAGCCAGAACAGGTTTGGGGGTTAAAGTATTTTCAAGACACAGAAAGCTTCAGTATATTTAGGAAGCAGAAAGAAAAATACTGGTGAAAAAGGAAAGAATGAAAACTTTAGGAAAGGATCTATGTTTTGCTCCAGCAAGAATCCTTCCAGTATGAGAACGAAGGGCAAACTCTTCCCTGAGACTTCAGAGAACAAAAAGATGAATGCAGGAAAGGAACAAAGATTTATTGAATAGAGAGGAAAATAAATTGTACACTACAGAGACATTGTTTTTACTTTGGAGACAAATTTTTTCCAGTATGAATAATTTAAATTGAGATGGGAACTTTATTACAGATACTACTGGATCATCTGTTGTTACAACATGTTAAATTCTTCTTTTCTAACACTCCATACATAATGTAATTACTTTTTTCCTATCATATCACAGCCCATTTAACCCAGCCAACATTATTAACATACTTGTACTTTTTCCCATATTATCATTATATTTATTTAGTTTGTTTTTTTGTGACAGGGTCTCGCCATGTAGCCCAGGCTGGTCTCAGACTCACAATCCTCCTGCCTTAGCCTCCCGAGTGCTGGGATTACAGGTGAGCGCCACCATGCTCAGTTTGATGTTCTTATTTTTTATTCACAAAACATATAGCACTTTTCTTTCTGTAGTGTTGGGGGTCAATCCCAGGGCCTTCCGCATGCTAAAACTTGCTCTACCACTGAACTACACCCCCAACCCAATACCTTATTTTATTTATTTATTTATTTATTTATTTAATGCAGCTTTGTGGGGTTGAACCTAGGGCCTTGCACATACTTTGCAAGCGCTCTACCACTGAGCTGTACCCTCAGTCCATTTTTTACTTTTTTTTTTAATTATTATTATTTTATTTTATTTATTTATTCATTTATTTATTTATTTATTTTGCAGTACTGGGGGTTGAACCCAGGGCCTCGTGCTTGCATGCTCTGCAAGTGCTGGACCACTGAGCTGCACCCTCAGCCCATTTTCTTACTTTTTGAGACAGGATCTCACTAAATTACACAGACTGCCTCTGATCTTGAACTTGCGATCCTCCTACCTCCGCCTCCCAAACCACTGGGATTACAGGCATGCGCCACCACACCCGGCTGTTTTTTATTTTTTATTTTGAGACAAGATTTCACTAAGTTTCTAACAGGCTGCCTCTGGACTTGCACCTGCAATCCTCCTGCTTCCATCTCCTGAGTCACTGGGATTATAGGCCTGCATCACCTTTTCCAGCTCCAATAATTTATTTTAAAACCAAGAGTTAGGCAAGGCATGGTGGTATACACTCGTAATCCCAGCACTCAGGAGGCTAAGGTAGAAAGATCTCAAGTTCAGGGCCAGTCTGGACTACACAGTCAGAAGTTGTCTTAAAAAAACAAAATGAATAAATAAAACCAATAGTTCATGTTTTTGTTCAAGAAAGAAAAAACAGAACTAGCTAAGATTGACCCTCATAGAATAAAATACATATCTTTTGTAAAATAGTACCAACTTTTAGAATTAGGTGTTTAAAAAAGGATCTTCAATCTTATGATGAATTGCCAACACAGAATGACAGATGCCAGACTGAGGTTTGCATAAAATATATGTATTTGAGGTTCATTTTAGTATTGGTCTAATTTTAATCCACATGAAAGGAGCCTAGAAAACGTGCTTCTCAAAAATTTAGATATTTTTTCACAAATATATAGATTGCCGGGCACGGTGGTGCACGCCTGTAATCCTAGCAGCTCCGGGGGAGGAGGTGGGAGGATCGCAAATTCGAGACCAGAGGTAGTCAGCAGTAATTTAGTGAGACCCTGTCTCGAAAAGTGAAAAAAAAGGGCTAGGGGCACAGCTCAGCTCAGTGGTCCAGCACTTGCAAAGCATACTGGCGCGACACCCTGGCTCAACCCTGAGTACCACACACACAAAAAAATAGATAGATAGATAGATAGATAGATAGATAGATAGATAGATAGATAGATAAAAAAGAAGGAAATTCATCTCCTTCAGTCAGTTCAGCGTGAGACTGTTCATAATCTTAACTATCCCTCTTCTCCCAACTGACATGTATTTTTGTTAGAACTAAATATATCATACTCTTGGCAGTTCTCTTGCTTGCTTTCTCCCCACTCTGAGTCTGAATTTTCTGCATGACTGAGTTCACCTCCAAACTATGAAAAATAAAAGTTTCTTCACTATTTAATGGATGGGTGTGATATGGTATCTCTCAGATGATATATGTCCTTATAATGGGCCTTTGACTCATTCAGGGTCAGGCTAGAAATGAACTTTCTTATGTGGTTGCTGAAAGCATGGTAATTCACATCATAATCTTCATTTTAAGGAATAAAAAAGGAAAATGGCCACTTCAAGCTTCTGCTCTGTTCCTCAGCCCTGCTCCTCCACTTCAAGGTGCAGAATGGCCCACCCATTACAAGGTCCCCTCAAAACCTGTATCTACCAGAAATGATCTCCTTATTATATAGAGCAGTTAAGCAGATGTCATAAAATAGCATCTTCCTACATTTTAAAAGAGTGACCAGTCTAATGATCTGCAAAAAATCTAGGACCTCGTTACTAGTTAGATAAAAGGGAACTTGAGACCCAGAGGGCATAATGGGATCTTAAACAAAAAGATTTCACGTAATCTGAAAATTGCAAGAGATGTTTTGTTTTGAGGTCTCACTGTATAGTCCAAGCTGCCCTCAAAATCTTAATCCTCCTGCCTCAGCTTCCCCGGTGCTGATTGTGAGAACCATCAATCCCTATGTAGGCCAAGAGGTTTTGTTGCTGGCGATTAAATCGAGGGACTCATGCTTGCTAGGCAAGCGCTCTATCCCTCAGCTCTATCCCCACCCACTAGGGCAAGAGTTTTAAAACCAAGATTGCAGTCTTTTTTTATTTACATTTGCTAAAGAGCAACTTGGTAAGATTAAAATTCCCGCTTTTGGGTTTTCATATCAATGTGTCTAACGTAAACAGTTCTTAATGCATTTCTGGAGAAACGGAAAACTAGCTCCTAGAACCTAAGTGTTCGGCAAGCCTTCAGTAAATGTTAGTTGATTAAATATTAGTCAAAGATGTCAAGGGGGGCACCAGGGACAACAGAACCATTCCCGACCACACTGTGCGATTTAGCTACAGGTGAGGGGGTGGGAGGGGGAGTGCCAGAAACAATCCAAGCAGATATCGGGCAGGGCACTGCTCTCGAAGCCGCAGCGGATAGGGGGACCTGCTAGTGTGTCCAACCACAGTGTACCCTGGGCGCCCCGGGGAAAGGGGTTACTTTGGGGAATGGGACGGAGACCAGTGGCCCAAGAACGGTGAAGGATCTCGCTGGGTAAACATGGGAAGACTACTTGGCCATCAAAGCTATGAGGACGTGGGTTGAAGGCGGCGCTAGCCGCGGGAACCGATGTAGGGGGGCTCTAACTTAAGCAGCCTTACGGATATTCCACCGCGTGTGCCCCGCGATAATGTGCGCGCTGACTCAGCAAGGCCCAGGCGGTTGCAGGTTGCCGAGGAGTCAGCTGCGCCGGCCCGTGTACCCGGCCGGAGCGCGCACGCGAGAAGGCACCGCCCCTCTTGCCCTCTGGCTCCCGATGATTGGCGATTGGAAAGGACTAGGGACGCTATTGGCGACAACTCCCAGTCACTCAATGAGCCAGGGAGGGGCGGGGCCTCCTTAGGGAGGGATACGACTGCCAGGCTGTTTCAAGGCCGTTAGACGCCATCTTCAGCTTGGTTTTCTTGTCGTTGTTTACTTCCTTTTGTTCTCTGTTACTCTTAAAGCCATGTGTACACGACTAAAAGTACAGCGGCCACAAATTGGTATCATACGTTTGGTGGTGGCTGACTTTTAGTTCCTGCTGGCCTTGGTTACAGATCTTTTGGATAACTCTTACAAAGTAGCAGTTCCTCTTAATTCAAAGAAGTTTTTGTTGCGAGGGACCCCTCATTTTCCCAGGCAAAATCAACTGAATTTAGATTTGTTTTGCTTTGGTAAGAATGTCAAGCCAAGGATGTATTCGCGGGAAGAATGCTCCTTTCTCAGAAAAAGCTAGGACAGCGAATATGAGTGTAGGTTCCAAGACTCCACGGCTGGCTGTGTACAGCTCTGGGAGTTTTTCTTTTTTTTGAGAAGCTCAAAGTGTACGTGAGAACCTGCAGTAATGCGGGCGTTAGACAGGGTAAAACTTCATTAAAAATTCCCACCACTGCTTTGATCACAGAGGTCACTAGAATATGACTACATTTCAAAGAAATGCAGGTCTAAACTTGTGGAATGATCCACACTCAAACCAGTATTTATTAAGCACTGATTTGACTTGCATTGTTAGAGAATAAGCATACACTTAGTTCAGGTTAAGAAAACCAGAGAACTTGTAATGGATTCAAGATCTGGTACATTTACAGCAGTTATTTAGGTTTATTAAATACTCCTTGAAATGGAGTAGGCCACTAGTTGAGAAATGGGAATGTATGATTACCATCATACAGAGATTTTGCTGTAGTGAAATTTGAACCTTACAGTGCCTTTTTTATCTCGCTGTTGCCACTACACTTGTGACATTCCAGTTTCTCCCTATCTCCCAATATACTTCCTATGTTTTCACTCCAACCTGCGAATAGAGATTTGGATAAGGGTATTTTATTTTCTGTACAATTCCTTGTGCCGCTGATCCTATAATAGAAGGAAGTGACAACACTGTTCCTATAGTGGAGGACTCCACTCTGAGCCTGTTGTCCTCTACTTCATAAATATTTTTCTCTGAAACTCTTAAGGGGAGAAGGCTTTTAATTCCAAAAATGCAACATAACCAAAATGCACACTTAATCTCTCCTATTATTTGTCTTTACCTCCGCTTGACCCTCCAGCACTCCCACCATGAATAGTTTTTGAGAATTGGGCTTGACTAAATGTTTTTCCTGATACTTTGCCAGCTGCGGAGCTTTTCAAACAAATTACAACCAATAAATGACCATTTTGTGGAAAAGCCAAGAGAGAACTTCCCTTCTGAGCACACCACCCAAACCACAAAGGCCAAAATATACATAGCTGTACATTTAAGAACGTGAGACAATAAAAAACAAAACCACTTAGGCAAAACAGTCACTAAAGGCGGCTTTGAACCACAGTGAGTAAATTGCCTACCCTCATTTGCCACATGAACTGTATGGCATACTCTCTGGCAATTATTTAATTATTCACTAATCTGATTCATTAAAAGACGAGCTGAAAAGCACATAAAATGAAAGTGCCTAAATAAACACAGGATTTCTTCTAAGCTCTACTTTGCACATGAAATCTTATTTTGATCACATTTGGGAACACAACAGAAAAAAAAATCACATCCTAGGGTCTATTTTGTACACATAAAGTCAAAGGTAAACACTTTTGGAAATAAAATTTGATACGGCACATATACAGACACTGTACATATACACAAAGAATAAACCCCAAGGTAAATCTTTACAAAATGATTTGCTTTAAGAAACACACACACAACATAGAGACATGTCCTCATGAAAATGTGTGTGCAAGACACACCATAACAAGAGCTTTCCCTCCCCCTGCCCCGGGAAATGAGTGTCCCAATTATAATATACCAATATTTTTAATCTATTGGCTTCAGATAATTGCCACATCCAAGCCACTTGGTTTTAGTTCTAGGGGAGGGTGTGTAAAATGCGCGCCAAACGGCTTTGTGAAGGAACCTCAAATCTGTTTCTTTTGACGTTGCCTGTGGCAGAAATTTACACTATCCCTTCAGCCCACTTTTAAAAAAGAAATCTATACTTCCCAAGAGGCTAAAATTTTAAATCCCTCAGCCACAAAAATTTACCAGCTCTTAAGATGTGATAGCAAAAAGAAAAAAAAATCTCTTATAAATTTGGCTGCATACAGTTGTACACGGCCATCCTGCTTCTTAACTTCTTGGTATATTTAAAACCTTGACCAGGAAAATGAAAGAGGAAGAGAGACAGAAAAAGAAATGGGGGAAAGAACTAATTCCCCTTAGCAACAGTTTCCTCACCCCAGCACTGCCACAGATCTCTATTTTTAAAAATTTTGAAAACGCACACAAGATTAAGAAGGGAAAAAAAGTGGAAAAAGGATACCGAAGGTCGTGTGGCTCTTTGTATTCGTGTGTGTGCAAAAAGGAGGACTCGCAGAGCCAGAGCTGGCAAACCCCGCCCCTCCCCGGACGCCCGCCCGGATTGGCCGTGGGGCGCCCCGCCCGCAAGCACACGCGCCGCACCCTGGGTTCCGACCCGGGGGGGAGGGGGCCTGAGGGCCGCTCGACCCCCGACCTCTCCCTCCAGGGCCGAGCAACTCTGCTTGCCCCTACCGCTTTCCTCAACTCTGCCCTCTTCCTTTCACTTTCTCATCCTACCCTCACACCTCCTCATCCTTTTTGCTCAGTGAAACAAGGCCTGATCACCGGTCTAGTGCACAAGCCCCTGATTTTGCTAAACTTGGTAAACTAACTTGTTAACAATAACATTCTAGACTGGTGTTAAATGTCTCCTAGTTTTCAGGTGGAATGTCTCTCGGGTACGCCACCTGTACATGAACATTGAAGTAGGTGAGAATTCAGGTGAAAGACAAAGTAGCCTTAAACTTTGGGAGCTGTTTTTCACCGTCTGGGCTCTCAGTTTTTCCCTATTTGGCTAAGACCACATTCTCAAGAAAGTAAAATGGCTCCCCTTTATTTCCTCCTGAGCAAAGAGCTCATACCTGGATTTTAGACACATAATCTAGTCTCACTTCACCTATTTGTTCTTTCCATTACCCTTATCTTTTAACTCCAGGATCATTCCATTGCTCAAGTGGTTTTTTTCGCCTGGAATGAAGCCTGTCTTTTCTTTTCTGACTAGTAATTTATACACACACACACACACACACACACACGCATATACATATTTTTCAGTACTCAGGAGCTGATCCCAGCATTGCACATACTTTGCACGCTTTCAACCACTGAGCTGCACCCCCCGCCTTCCCCTTTCTAATTTTTTTATTTGTATTTATTTATTTATTTATAATTTTTATTTATTTATTTATTTTGCGCTACTGGGGGTTGAACCCAGGGCCTCGCGCTTGCATGCTTTGCAAGTGCTGGACCACTGAGCTGCACCCCCAGCTCCCCCCCCCTTTTTTTTTAACTTTTTGAGACAGGGTCTAGCTAAATTACGCAGACCGCCTCTGGTCTAGAACTTGTGATCCTCCCACCTCCGCTTCCGAGCCGCTGGAATTACAGGCGTGCGCCACCGCGCCTGGCTGTTTATTTATTTTTTGAGACAGTGTCGCTAAATTACACAGGCTGCCTCTGGCCTCAAACTTTGGATCCTCCCGCCTCTGCCTCTCCAGTCCCTACAGGCGTGCGCCACCATACTGGGTTTGTATCCATTCTTCTTAAGCTATTTCAGTTAACACAGACCACTTCTCTCTACTCCTATCAGTATGAACTTCATGCTTACTCAGGTTACTTACAGTTCTCTACTTTGATTATTTCATATATTAGTAAATTCACTCCAGGAAACTATTTGAAATCAGGAATCATATTTTAGAACTTTTTCTATCCAAGGACTTTAATTTTTTTAATGATTTAATTAATTAATTATTTTGTGGTACTGAGGAGTTGAACCCAAGCCCTAATGCATGCTTTGCAAGTGCTCTACCACTGAGCCACACCCCAACCCACCAAGGACTATTTGTTTATTTGCTTCTCATAGTAGCTGACATGTAGATATTTAATAAGAATTGAAAAAGTCATTTATGATAATAAATGTGTGAATTTTTTTGTAGCTAAGATAGATTTTGAAACTCATTCTGTAAGGGGCATTTATTAACTGCCTTTACTGAAAAGCATTGCAGACCCCTAAAGGCATTTGAAGGTTTCCAAGTCATTATCCTAAATCTGCAGTTTGAATCCAGGAAACTATAATCGAGAAACATCTCAATTTGACAAGGGACCACAAGTAACGCTCTCCAGTGATGACAGAAAGATTTCTGAAAACACTCTGCAATACCAGACCTGAAAAACTCCTTAATTATGCATACCTCTTGCCCCTGCCCCCAACGTTTCCTCTATTTATACCTGAACCTCATATAAATTCTCCAAAGACAGACTTGGGAATCACCTGCTCTTCCCAATGTGCACATAGACTAAATCTCCTTTCTCTGTTTATCATCATATCTCTTTAATTGGCGTATTGGGGTCAAGGTGTCGGAACCTAAATCCAGGATTTAAGCCTTCTCCCTAATATCTGGCAAGAGTTTTGCAACAAGCATTTGCCATCTGCAGTAAGTTTGTGCATATTTACTCTGCAGGAATTTATTCTGAACACTTTACACATATTAATTTATATACCATTATTTTCTCCACAGTGGTGGTGTTGTTAGGTGCTGTCAAGTCAGCATCCGACTCACAGCGACCCTGTGTACAACAGGCGAAACACTATTGTCAGTGCTTCTCTGCTATTCATAGGGTTTTCAATTGTTGTTGTTGTTAGGTGCCGACAAGTCGGTATCTGACTAATAGGAACCCTCATAGGGTTTTCAATGGCTGACTGTTTTGGGATTGCCTTGGAAGTGGATTGCAAGGCCCTTCTCCCATTTTTGCGGTGCTTGGAGTTGAACTTGGGACCTTTAAAGACTGCAGCGCAGCACTCTACCAACTGAGCTAAATCTCAGCCCAGGGTTTTCAATAGCTGGTTGTTTTTTGGGAGTGGGTTGCCGGCTCCTCCCAGGCCTACAGCATCTTGTGTTCCCAGGTGGTCTCCCATCCAAGTGCTAACCCGGCCCGACCTTGCTTAGCTTCTGACATCTGATGGGATTGGATGCCACAGTGGTATGGCTGCTAGCATTTCTCCATGTTAGAAATATGATTAAGGCATGAGGTGGTATAATAATTTGACTAAATTTATATAGATAGTAAAGACAGAGCTTTTGAACCCAAAAGTCCAGCCCCATAGCCCAAGTTCATAATCACTGTGTCTCATTGGCTTTACAGCACAGCTTTAAAAAATATTGTTATCTGATTTGATTTTCATAATATTCCATTGGACAAATGGCCTGATCATTTCCAAGATACTTGTGTTAATGAGGCCACAAAGAAAGGTGGAAAGACTGTTCTAAAGTTTATTTAGAACAATAAAAAGGCATGACAACTAAATGCTAAGCATGATTTGGGTAAAAAAAAAGTTATAGTCATTACCAGCTATAATAAGGGAAAAGTAAGTATAGCTGTGATATTAGGTAATTTGACTGTATCAGTGTTAAATAGGCAGGTTATTGGCCTCGCTATTTTACCAGAAACTGAGACTCAGAGCTTCCTTCAAGCTTATCTAGCACCTGGCCACACACATTCTGGCACTGGCCATCAGGCCACATGCTTATTGGTTCTCAAAGACCAGGACATTCTTGGTAAAATCTGCTTCTCTGCAGAAAACCCTGCTATTAGCCAGGCATAGTGGTGCATGCCTGTCATCCTAGTGACTTGGGGGATACGGGTAGGAGTTCCAGGCCAGAGGCAGCCTGCATAATTTAACCTGACTAAAATAAACAAGAAAAAAAATGGGCTGGTGGTGCTTCCCAGTGGTAGAGCACTTGCAAAGTATGTGCAAGGCCCTGGGTTCAACCCTCAAATACCAAGGGGCGGGGGAAGCCTGCTATTACTCTAGTATTGTTTTCACACTAGCTTTGCCTTTTACCTGAACATGAGGAGCTAGTGTTTATGTTCTTTAGGGTTATAGACTCTCTGTGCTATTGTTTTTGTTTTGCAGTGCTGGGGACCAAATTCAGAGACTCACACTTGCTAGACAACAGCTGTACCATGGAATTATATTCGCCATGCTTGTAATCCTAGCAGCTCGGGAGACGGAGGCGGGAGGATCGCAAGTTCGAGACCAGAGGCAGTCTGAGTAATTTAGCGAGACCCTGTCTCAAAAAGTAAAAAAATGGGCTGGGGGCTCAGCTCAATGGTCCGGCACTTGCAGAGCATGCAGGCGCGAGACCCTGGGTTCAACCCCAGTACCACAAAAAAAGAAAAAAAAAAAGGAATTATATTCTCCAGCTTCTGTGTTTCTTTTTATATGTTTTCCATTTAAACATAAAAAAAAAAAAGCCAGTCAGAAAGATCAGTAGGAAAACAACAATAACAACAAATAAAATAAGAGCACTAGGAAAGCTTTAACTTTGATACAAATATAGTAGGGCATCCCATATTCTCAAATGTGTAGATAATACATTTTCAAAAATGATAGGACAAGGGAAAAACAGGAATGTTATTATAATGAGCAGTTTTTTGAGGGCTTCCTTGGTGCTAGGCACTCTATATTTCATTTAACCAATTGTATGTACTATTATATTTTCTCTATTACTAGTGAATCTTAAGTATTTTGGACATGTTGTCAGGAGGGACCAATCCCTGGAGAAGACATTATGTTCGGGAGAGTGGCAGGTCAGCACAAAAAAGGAAGACTCTCAACTAGATGGATTGACACAGTGACTGTAACAATGGACTTAAATATAAAAAAGATTATGTGCCTGGCATAGTGTCAGGGAGTGTTTCATTCTGTTGTACATAGGGTTGCTATGAATGGGACCCAACTGGATGACACCTAACAACAATAACAATACTGATAAGAAAACTGACACTCCGAGGGGAACTGGTAACTTACCTCAAGGTCATTGAGCTCATTAACTCAATAGTGGTCAGTGGTAGAGTCAGAGCCTAAATGCAGGTGTGCTATTTGTAGAACACATGCTTTGGCTATTCATTAGTCTGTGCCTAAATTGAAATCCACTGTGCCTTGCTGTTACCTTCTTTCATGCTCTTGTTCTATGTCCCTGGAAGACAAACTGTCTTCACTTGAACAATCAATGGACTGTTCATAACCCTGTTGCAGTCTCCTGGGATATATTATTAACTATGAGTCCATTTCTACAAAAGTCAGAGGTAGGTTGGAAAAGTCACTTCTTTCTAATTTCCTTTTTTAACCGCTATGGTTATTGGGGAATCTTTGAGAAGAAAGTTTGAGTAAAGTACTTTTGTGCTATTATGCAATGAAAATAGGGATAAAACGCCTCTTTTTCATCTAAAAAATTACAATTTCAACTCCAAAACATTTAAAATGTAAAACGTTAGACTTTATAGACGACTTTTTGAGTAAAAGCTGCTTATTTGGATTTGAATCCAGCAGATCTTTTATAGTGTGCTGATTCTGTTTGTGAGATCCCACAGGGGCCTCTGTACAGGGAAATATAACTTGTCCTAGAGAGAGGCCAGAAAGCTGTTTCTGACAGTCATTCATTAACATGCCAGAGAGCATTTTAGAACAAGAGTGCAAGGAATCCTAGAGCCAACTGAGCATACTTCCTCAGAGACGCTAGAGAGGGAAGTGTGAGAGACCTGGGATTTAAAAATGAAAGAGGTTAGAGAGGGGGCCAGTAGGCAAAGAAAAAATAGAAAGGAAGGCAGGTAACAGAGAACAGTACTCAAGGAAGAGTAAGGAAGGGGCTTATGTTATATCAGGAACAAGTGCAGATTAGATTTTTAAGGTAAAATGTTATGAATTTGACCATTATTAAGTGTAAAACAAATTGTATAAGAAGGCTTTCTTTTTTTTAGACAAGTTCTCACTGTGTAGCCCAGGCTGGCCTTGAACTCATGATCCTCCTGTCTCAGCTTCTAGAGTGCTGGGAGATGTGTCAACACACTTGCCTCAAGAAAGCCTTTCTTGAAAGATCAGTACTAGTATGTGGCAATAAAACTAAATGATAAATTAAAATGTGACAACATAAAAAACTTAAAAATAGACAAATGCAAAGAAGAAGAAGGAGGAGGAGGAGGAGGGAAAAGGAAGATGGAGAAATGCCAGCTATTATATGTAGAAGTGACAGAATTTTTAAAATCACCATTTGGCAAACACCAATGCAATAACTGATACAGTAAGGCGCAAAGTTGTGGGAGCACAAGATATTCATGTAATCTTGATTAATCACTGTTTTAGTTTA